>WOXC01011006.1:0-128744 GCA_011680675.1 Gymnobelideus leadbeateri | reverse complement strand
CCAGCCACTCCTCAGAATTTGGAAGCAGAGGCTAGAGCACTGTGAGGGGAAGGACACTCCCCTCCCCCCAAGAGAACTTTATCTGGACATTTTTGTTTTGGATTGAGAGGATTATACTGCTATGTACTTTGTATTTGTTTAAGGCCCTGTGGTCACTTTGGTAATGACTTGTTATATTATATATCTGACAAATGCTAATTCAAATGTAAGTTGGTATATAATGTACATGAAAGATCTTGGGGCTGAATATTATTGGAATAGGAATCTGAAGATCTTCCCTGCCCCTTGGCTTTTTGATGGGCTTAAGTGACTCTGAGAACCTTCCCTGATTTGAAAATATAATCTGCCCCCTAAGAGGCTGAATGTGGTCACATGGAGCCTGTGGCAGGAGGCTTGTTTTTCAGGAATGTCCCCAGCTTGTTACTTTGTGATTGGGCAGTGTGTCAAAGGGGTTGTGACATTCTCTGAGGCAGGAGAAGCCTATATATACCCTGATGTGAGATTTTGCTTTGGGGCTCACTTTGAGAAGAGTTGTGTGATTTGACCAGATGAGACTCTGGGCAGCCATTGAGTCCCCTGGCTTTGAAAACCCTGATCTTGGTGCTTCCCTCTCTGGTAACTGACTAGGTGTGGATGTAATGGTCAGGCAACTGGAAGCTTGTCTGCTGATCTGTTTGTATTCTCTGAAGTTCAGGGTGCTGACTTTTTCCCCTGAACTAGGTAAATGATATATGTTTGATTGATTAAAGTAAGATTGTTAAACCATTTTGAGTTGCTTTCCTTTAGAAAAACAGATCTAAAAACCTGCGCTAGCAGCCATCCTGGGTATGCTAGGGTGCTTGCTGCTACATTCATCAATTCAATGAACCATGACAATATCAAAAATCTCATGAAGAAAATTGCTATTCACTTCCAGAGAGAGAGAACTGATGAACTTTGAATGCATATTAAAGCATATTTTATTTCATTTCCTTTATATTTCTAGCTTTTCTTTTTGCAACATGACTGATATGAAAATATATTTTGCATTACTTCACATGTATAATGAAATGTTGCTTGACTTCTCAATGAGTGGGGGAGGGATTGGAGGGAATGAGTGGATTCAGAAGTCAAAATTTAAAATGACAGTTAAAAATAAAAAAAAAAGAATTACAGATATTTCTTTTTTTAATTTAATTTATTTGTTTATATTTAGTTTACAAGATTCAATTCCATAGTTCCTTGAGTTTCAAATTTCCCTTCCCTCCCTTCCCCCACAGCCCATGACTGCATATAGTCCAGTATAGGATCTGCAAATACTTTCACAATAGACATTAGTCAAGTTACAAAGGCGTATTGTGCTAGATGGGATGAAAAATGGTAAAGAAGAAATAAAACCAAACAATGACAAGAAAAGGATCAATTAGATTTCTTCCATCAGGATTCAAGCACAGTTCTTTCTAGTTCTTTCTCTGGATGTAGACATCTCTCTCCTTATGAGTCTTTTGGGATTGACTTATATCACTGCATTGCTGGGAAGAGTCCAGTCTGTCATAGTTGGTCATCACACATATGTTGTGTCTGTGATTGTATACAAATTTCTCCTGGTTCTACTCTTCTCACTCAGCATCAGTTTGTATAAGCCTCTCCAGGTAAATATGAAAACCATCTCCTCCTCATTTCTTATAGCACAATAATATTCCATTACATGCATATACCACAACTTGTTTAGCCATTCCCCAATTGATGGGCACCCCTTTAATTTCCAATTCTTTGCAACCATGAAAAGAGCTGCTATAAATAGTTTTGTATATATGGATCTTCCTCCCACTTCTATGATCTCTTTGGGATATAACCCTAGAAGTGGTGTTGCTGGGTCAAATGGTATGAAATTACTTATAACCCTTTGGGGTTATAAATAACCCCTAAGAACTGCCTTTAAAGCATCCCACAAATTTTGGTATGTTGTCTCATTATTATCATTCTCTTGAATGAAATTATTGATTGTTCCTATAATTTCTTGTTTGACCCACTCATTCTTTAGGATTAAATTGTTTAATTTCCAATTAGTTTCTTGTCTATCTTTCCATGGCCCTTTATTGCATATAATTTTTATTGCATCATGATCTGAGTAGGATGCATTTAATATTTCTGCCTTTCTGCACTGAATTGTGAGGTTTTTATGCCCTAGTACATGTTCTATTTTTGAGTATGTACCATGCACTGCTGAGAAGAAAGTAAATTCCTTTTTATCCCCATTCAGTTTTCTCCAGAGATCTATCATATATAGTCTCTCTAAAATTCTAATCACCTCCTTAACTTCTTTCTCGTTTATTTTGAAGTTAGATTTATCAAGTTCAGAAAGGGGGAGATTAAGGTCCCCCATTAGTATAGTTTTGCTATCTATTTCTTTCTCTAATTCCTTTAACTTCTCCTCTAGGAATTTGGATGCTATACCACTTGGTGCATATGTTAAGTAAAGATATTGCTTCATTTTCAATGGTGCCTTTTAGCAGGATATAGTTTCCTTCCTTATCTCTTTTAATTAGATCTATTTTTGCTTTTGCTTTATCTGAGATAAGGATTGCTACCCCTGTTTTTTTTTTACTTTAGATGAGGCATAATAAAATCTACTACAGCCTTTTACCTTTACCCTGTGGGTATCCCTTTGCTTCAAATGTGTTTCTTGTGGACAGTGTTGGTCGCTACTCCACTTTGTCCTTCCCTTCACTGATTTGTAAAGCAGACAATTCAACCTTCCCTTTCCTTCACTGATTTGTAAAGCAGAGAACTCTACCTTTCTCTCCCTTAATTGATCTGTAAACAGGCAGGACCCCTACCCCTTGCTTTCCCTTGATTGATCTGTGGGCGGGAGTCCCAGCCTAGGGTTTCTTGCTGGAGGGAAATTCAAATGTATACTGTCCAATCACTGATTGTAGTTTCAAATGTACACTGACCAATCACTGTAGTTTCAGCTTACATCACTGTAATTTCAGCTTACTTAACCTGGCTATGGAACCTCTATAAAACCGGCACAATGTCTGTGCCAAAGCACTGTCTGATTTGGTTGACCATGTACCCCGACAGTCCCACTGTAATAAAATCCACTTTTTAAACTTAATCTTGGGGATCTTCTGTCTCATTTTATTGGGGTACAACAGACAGCATATTGTAGGATTATGATTTTTAATCCATTCTGCTATCCACCTCTGTTTTATGGAAGAATTCATCCCATTCACATTCATAGTAATGATGACTATCTGTCTCTTCCCTTCCATCCTATTCCCTCCCCTGCTTATGTTTTTGTTTCTTCCTTCTCCCTTCCCCTCCTTGAAGTTATCCCTTTTGACAGCCCCCTCCCTCAGTGTTCCCACCCAGTGACCCCTCTTCTTAACCTACCCTCTCCCATTACTACTATTTCACTCCCCATGAATCCTGTCACTAAACCTTATAAAGTGAATCTGAATGGATTCTGGAGTGGCAAAATCCACTTGGAGATGGAGTGTGGCAGAATCCAGCCCAGGAAAGTGCCCAGTGCATCCAGACAGGGCGAGCGCAGAGCATGTGGGGTCTGCACAGCTCAGACTTAAGACCAGACAAGCAGACTATACCAGAGAGAGAAGAAGCCTCAGCCTGCAGAGTTACCAAGAACGAATCACAGTCATCTCATCATCATCTCACAAGGGAATAGGACGGATCATTGGAGCCAGGTAGGAGAGTTCTCGGGCCCCCAGTGGAGATAGCATCTTATCCTGCAGCTATTGACCCCCAGCCTGGAAGTTTAGAAATTGCCTGCCTGTATAGTACAGGGGCTAGGATGGCAAAGTAAATTCTAGTTGCTCAGATCCCCCTATCCTTCCTTCAGGAAGTAGAAAACCCAAAGATAAGTCTCCCACCCAGATTGAAATCCCAAATTAGTGGAAATAGCCTCAGGATTGGCAGTCTTCAAGGAGGGGTGTAACTGAGACAGCCAGGAGTCTGAAGAGAAGAGAGGGAGGGGTTCCAATGCGCCCCACCTCACCTGACCAGCAACGGCCTGCCTGAGCTATAGCCCAGGGGTATAGAGGCAGAAATATGAACTGGCTAAACCACCCCTCCCCCACAGACTACTCAGTGCACATCAACATACTTCTCTGAGATTCCTGTCTTAGCCATAAACTAGACACCTAGAGGCTACAGCATTCAAAGTCAAGACCAGGCCCTTAGCTCACAGCCTGAGAAATTAAGAAATAGGAAATCACGATGGGAAGGAAGGAAGCTGAGAAGGAGTAGGGGAAGGGAAGAAAATTGATCCGAGCTTACTATGTAAGTCAAGAACAACCAAATATACAGGACAATTTGGACTCTTTACAAACACCTGAGACCACAGAAGGAAATATGAACTGGTCTCAAGCCCAGATAGCATTCTTGGAGGAGCTTAAGAAAGATTTTAAAGACCAAATCAGGGAGGCAGTGACCAACTTGGAAAAAAGTCTCAGTGAAGAAAAGGTCCTAAAAAGGACCTTCAAAAACTAACTGAAAAATATAATTCACTAAAAATTAGAATCAATCAAATTGAAACTCAAAACTCTATGAGGCACCAAGAGTCAATCAAACAAAACAAGACAATTGAAAAATTGGAAGAAAATGTAAAATATCTCACTGGAAAAACAACTGACCTAGAGAACAGATCCAGGAGACATAAGAATTATTGGTCTACCAGAAAGCTGTGATGAAAAAAGCAGCCTAGACAATATCCTCCAAGAGATTGTCAAAGAAAACTGTCCTGAGGTCCTGGGATCAGAAGATAAAATAGTTATCAAAAGAATTCACCGGACTCCTCCTGAAAGAGATCCCAAATTGAAAACTCCAAGAAATATAGTAGCCAAATTCCAGAATTACAAGATTAAAGAAAAAATACTGCAAGCAGCCAGAAAGAAACAATTCAAATATCTCAGAACTACAGTTAGGATCACACAGGACCTAGCAGCTTCTACATTAAAAGATCGGAGGAATTGGAACTTGATATTTCGTAGGGCAAGAGAGCTAGGACTACAACCAAGGATTAACTACCCGGCAAAACTGAGCATAATCTATCAGGCAAGGAGATGGTCATTTAATGAAATAAGGGACTTCCAGACTTTCCTAATAAAAGCCAGAGCTCAATGGAAAATTTGATCTCCAATTACAAGACTCAAGAAAGTCATAAAAAGGTAAACAAGGAAAACACAGACTCACACATACATACATGCACACACCCACACTCATGCACAAATGCACATAACTCGCTATGCAACAAGAACAAAATGTTCACCTCCCTATATGAGGAGATGATAACTGTCAATATTGAAATTTTTATGATTATCATGATCTTCAAAAGGGTTATACTTAGATAGAGGGTGTGGGTAGGAATGCACTAACCTGAAGACTTAAAAAAAAAACTTATTAAGAGGATCAAAGGGATTGTAATGGGATAAAAGGAAATGATGAGAAAGAAAAAGTTAAAATATGCCTTTCGAAGAGGCATAAAAACACACTATAGTAGAGGGGAAAGAAAGAGGGAGAAGAACAACATCAAACACTATTGTCACTGGTTCTGGTTCAAAGAGAGATCAATGCAATCAGTAAAATTTAAGATTCTAATGTGAATAGACACATAAATTCATTAAATAGAGGAAAAGGAGGGACGGGGAGGACCACTGTTTGAAATTTACTCTCATTGGTTTGGTGTCAAACGGGGAGTAACTTACTCTCATAAGTATAAAAACTTATTGTGTCCTATAGGCTGTAGGAGGGTAAGCGGGGGATAAAAAGGAGGAGTCTAAAGGGGGCAGGGTTAGAGGGGAGGGAAATAGTAATAAGGGGAGAGGGTAGGTTAAGAAGGAGTGGTCACTGGGTGGGAACACTGAGGGAGTGGGCTGTCAAAAGGGAAAACTTCAAGGAGAGGAAGGGAGAAGGAAGAAACAAAAGCATAAGCAGGGTAGTAAATAGGATGGAGGGGAAGAGACAGTCATAATTACTGTGAATGTGAATGGGATGAATTCTTCCATAAAACAGATATTTCAATACACTTGAAATACCACAACATTTATAATAACTCATATTTAAGTAGTGCTTTAAAGTTCACAAAGTATTTCCATCAGAGCAACCATATATGGCAGATAGTGAACATCTAATTATTCTTATTTTTCAGACAAAAAAAAAATCATACGGGTAGAGATTAATTTGCCTGCAATTATGTAGCTAGTGTCAGCATCTAAGAAAAAAAGTGTCGACTAAAGACAATGATAGTTCCAACTACTAACATAACTAGCACCAGTTTCCACTTCCTAGATGTCTCCTCGGTATTTTGTTTGTTTGCTTTATTTCTTCTTCATCTAATTCCTTTCCATTAACCTTAGGAATTTAAATTATCATTTAATATTCCTATGATTCATGGTACTTTTAGAGGAAGAAGAGAATTTAACCTATTATCTAATTGAGATTGCTGCTGCTTGCCAATCTGCTCTTCACCCTTTCTTGGCTCCTTGGTACAAAATATTTCCCATAAATTTTCTTTTCTTTTAATATCACAATGCCTTACAATTCCAATGAACTTAATTTTTAAGTGTAGGAACATTTCACCTACTTTATGAAGGAGAGCAAATGCATTTGGCATGAGCTCCCATGTATAATTTGATAAACATAGTACTACAGGGGGCAGAGCCAAGATGACAGAGTAGAAGTAGGAAATTCTATGAGCTCCCACCACAGCTACCTCCAATACTTGTAAAATATGACTCTAAACAAATTTTAAAGCTACAAAACCCACAAAGTGGCAGAGAGAAACAAATCTCCTGATGAAGGCAGCCTGGCAGGCCAACAGGAAGGGTCTATAACACTGAGCTGGGGGCCAAGCAAGAGTCATGTGAACTGTGCAGTTCCAGCCCCATCGTGCCCCCCACCAGCAGTCCAAACTGGCTGGAGCAGGCATCAGGAGAATAAATCACAGGCAATTTTGGCAGTTTCTAGACTTCTCAACCCATAAACATCAAAGAGAAATTAAAAGATCAGTTGGGAGCTCTGTTAGAACTAGGTGATGGAAGAGAGTGGTCTGGCCCCTGCTGCTGGAGTGAGATGTGGCAGAGGCATGGTGGCTATAGCTGCTGAAACATTGTTACCTCCAGAACTCCTGGTCTGCAGATTGTAGGGGGACCAAGTGAACATTCAGAGGGTAGTCAGTCTTGCTTTGACCTTCTTGGATCTGGATTGTGGTCTTCGGTGGCGGTCTTGTGATATGTTGCAGTGTGCTAGAGCATGGGGTGTCTCTAGAAAGGGGGCTCTCCTCAGAACTCTGACAACACTTGTGAAAACCCCAGAGATTTGGGACACAGCTCTCTCCATTCTGGAAGCAGAGTTCACCATGGCAAAGAGCTCAAAAGTCAAGTAATTGGCTGGAAAGATGAGAAAGCAGAAGAAGCACAATCAGAGCTTAGAAACCTTTTTTTGGGGACAAAAAAGATCAAAACATGGAACCATAAGAAAGCAACAAAGGCAAAACTTCCAAGAAAAATATGAATTGATTACAGGCCATGGAGAAGCTCAAAAAGAATTTTGAAAATCAAGTAAGAGAAGAAGAGGAAAAATTGGGAAGAGAAATGAGAACGATGTAAGAAAATCATGGAAAGTGTCAACAGCCTGCTAAAGGAGATCCAAAAATACACTGAAGAAAATAACACCTTAAAAATAGACAAACTAAATGGCAAAAGAGGCCCAAAAAGTCAGTGAGGAGAAGAATGCCTTAAAAAGCCTAATTGCCTAAATGGAAAACCTATTTTAAAAACTCACTGAAGAGAATAATTCCTTCAAAATTAGATTGGAGCAAATGGAACCTAATGACTTTATGAGAAACCAAGATGCTATAAAACAGATCCAAACAAATGAAAAAATAGAAGGCAATGTGAAATATCTCATTGGAAAAACCACTGACCTAGAATATAGATCCAGGAGAGATCATATAAAAATTATTGGACTACCTGAAAGCCATGATCAAAAAAAAAAAAAAAAAAAAAAGAACCTAGAAATCATCCTTCAAGAAATTCCCTAAGAAAATTACCTTGACATTTTTGAACCAGGGGGCAAAATAGAAATTGAAAGAATTCACGAATTGCCTCTTGAAAAAGATCCCAAAAAGAAAACTCCTAGGAATATTATAGCCAAATTCCAGAATTCCCAGGTCAAGGAGAAAATATTATAAGCAGCCAGGAAGAAATAATTTGAATACTCTGGAAACACAATCAGGACAACACAAGATCCAGCAACGTCTACACTAAGGGATCAAAGGGCTTGGAATATGATATTGTGGAGGTTAAAGGAGCTAGAATTAAAACCAATAATCTCCTATCCGGCAAAGCTGAATATAATGCTTCAGGGGAAAATATGATCATTCAATGAAATAGAGGACTTTGAAGCATTCTTTTTTTGTTTGTTTTTGTTTTTGTTTTTGTTTTTGGAGGGCAATTGGGGTAAAGTAACTTGCCCAAGTTTACACGGCTAGGTTTTTGTTTGTGTGTGCGTTAAGTGTCTGAGGCCGGATCCGAACTCAGGTCCTTCTGACTCCAGGGCCGACGCTCTACTCACTGCGCCACCTAGCCACCCTGACTTTCAAGCATTCTTGATGAAAAAAAAAAAACAGAGCTAACAGAAAATTTGGCTTTCAAATACAAGAGGCAAGAGAAATATGAGAAGGTAAACAGGGAAAAGAAATCATAAGTAACTTATTACAGTTGAACTATTTACATTCTACATGGAAAAATGATCATTGTAACTCATGAGACTTTTCTCAGTGTGAGGATAGTTGAAGGGAGTATATGTGTGTGTATGTGTGTGTACATATATATATATATATATATATATATATATATATATATATATATACACATATATTTTTATATAGGAAGGTATATGTGTGTATAAATACATATGTGAGTGTGTGTATATATGAGTCCATATATGCATAGAGGGGAAAGGATCAGTTGAATAGGAAGGGATGATATCTAAAAAAAAATAAAATTAAGAGGTGATAGTGGAATACAATGACAGGAGAAAGGGAGACATAGAATAGGGTAAATTATCTCATATAAAAGAGGCAAGAGAAAACTGTTACAATGGAGGGGAAGAGCAGGATGGTGAAAGGGAATGTATCAACATTAGTCTCATTGAATTTGGCTTAAGGAGGGAATAACATACACAATTGAATATCTTACCCTACGGGAAAGTAGGAGGAAAAGGGATAAGAGGGGAGATGATAGAAGGGAAGGTAGATTTGGGGAGAGGGTAGTTAGAAGCAAAAATTTTTGAAAAGGGACAGGGTCAAAGGAAAAAATAGAATAAGTGGGGGGATAGGATGGAGGGAAATATAGTTAATCTTTCACAATATATCTACTATGGAAACGTTTTGTATAATTCACATGTACAACCTATATCGAATTGCTTATCTTCCCAGTGGGGGCTGGTGAGGAGGGAAGAAGGGAAAGAATGTGGAAATCAAAGCTTTAAAAACAAATGTAAAAAAAGAAAATTTACCTGCAACTGGGAAAGAAGATATACAGACGCTAGGGTATAGAAACCCATCTTGCCCTACTAGAAAGTTAGAGGGACGATGGGAGAGGATATAAGAGATAGCAAATTGGGGCAAGGGGTATTCAGTAGGCTAGCTATTTTTGGGGTGCAGGTAGGGAAAGAGGGGGAGAAAATTTGTAACTCAAAATCTTTTGGAAATGAATGTTGAAAACTAAAATTAAACAAATAAAAATATTACTGCAACGTCTCAACATATTATTGTAACACTGTCAAACTGTAAATAGCAAACACATTTCGCCCACCCAGAAACAAGGTCCAGAATCTAACTGATTATCACCCCCATCTGGTTTCTTTATGTAACCACACTTTGCTTTTTCCCTTTGTAATGGAAATGCAAATTTAAAGATGTTCCCTGCCCCTAGGTTAAATGCACCTGGAGCCTGTGGTGGGAGGCTTGTTTTCCAGGAAAGCCCATACCTTGATACTTTGTGATTAGGCAGTGGGTCAAGAAGGTTGCTACATTCTCTGAGCCAGGAGAAGGCTACATAAACCCTGATGGGAGGCTTTGCTTTGGGGCTCACTTTGAGAAGTGTTGTGTGATTTAAGCAGATGAGACTCTGGGCAGCAGTTGAGAGCCCCCTGGCTTTGAAAACCCAGATGTTGATGCTTCCCTCTCTGATAACTGTAATTTTGGTATTTATAATGGTTGGACAGTTTGGAAGCCTGTTTGATCTGTCTGTATACTCTGAAGTTCGGGGTGCTGACGTTTTCCTCCTGAACTAGGTAATATATGTTTAATTAAAGTGAGCTTGTTAACCGATTATGAATTGCTTTCCTTTACAAAAGCATATCTAAGAACCTGTATTGGCAGCCACCCTGGGGATGTTGGGGTGCTTGCTGCTACACCCTTCTCTTGATTCCTGGAAAGAACTTACAGACCTTCTTAAGGAAAAATAAATAAACAAATAAACAAATAAATAAATAAAAGAAGGGGGAGGTTAGGGAGGTTGTGGTGGGATAAACTTCTAATTACTACATGAAAACATATATGGAGGTAAAATAAGAAATATGTGGAAAGTTTATATTAGTCTTATCTATTCCAAGCCAGATTTGGTCTTTTTTGGGCCCTAAATGGCTTAAAGAAAATGTAAATAGCAGTTATTTCTGTTTTGGCCAGAAACCCTGGGGAGTCTTCCCCTCCCAGACTAAGTTTTTTTTTTTTTCACTAAGTAAAGAGGCCACTCTCTGCCCCATTTCTTACCTAGCCTTAGGCAGGAATGTCGATGGCCTCAGTCAGACTGAGACCAGTTAAAGACCTTAGCTTAAAAGAGCCAAGATTTCCCATACCAAAATTCAAGTCCCCTCCTTCTCCCACTCTGGATCTTTTTATGTCCCAGGTAGGAAATATGAATGGTGACACTAAAATCCCAGAGACTTGGGAAAAGCTCATTTACAGCTCAGAGAGACTTTAGGTTCCTAATTTCAGATTTGGCGACAGCAAATACCAAGGTATCACAGGAACTAGTTCCAGTAAAGAAAGAAGGAGTACTCATGTTTCTACTTATTTTAGATATTATTTTACTTTGTTTCTATGAATCACACTATTATATCTTTTTAATAAAATGGATATTTATTTAACACTTTAAAGTTAAAAATTTATGTATAGGGGCGGCTAGGTGGCAGAGTGAGCAGAGCGTCGGCCCTGGAGTCAGAAGGACCTGAGTTCAGATCTGGACTCAGACACTTAACACACACAAACAAAAACCTAGCCGTGTGACCTTGGGCAAGTTACTTAACCCCAATTGCCCTCCAAAAAGCTAAAAAAAAAAAAAATTATGTATATCTCATTTGAATTTCACAGGTATACTCTTAGGTAGGAACCTCATTTCATAAATGGTAAGGAAAAATGAGGCCCCTGAGAGGTTAAGTGACTTGCCCAAGGTCACACAGCTATGATGTAGCAGAGGCAGGATTTGAACCCCTGGGAGCTTGACTTCAAAGCCTGTTCTCTTTCCACTACACCATAGTGCCTCTCAAGAAGATGTCTGCCTTTTAGTCCACATAACATGTACAGAGGGGAAATATGGCAACTATATAGCAATTGTGTGTCTTACATAGTCAATTACATTTTCACCTGAAAGATCCCTCCATGTGTGAGAATGATCACAGGGATGTTCTGCTTCCAAACTTCATTCAGTTCCCCTTACCTTCTATGATACACAGAATAGTGTCAAGAAAGACACTATATTTAAAGGAGGGAGATCTGGGTTTCAGTGTTGGCTTTGCTACTTACAAACACTGGACAAGTATTTTACCTTTTCTACCCCCCAGGAAGTAGGTGTTTGTAGATCTCAGTCCAGTTCAGAGGCAGACGCAATCTGCTTCTAATCAATCTAAGGACACATGTGGTGGGTATTATCCAGGTCAAGAAGAGAAGACTAAATCTGGTAGCTAAGATTTGTTGCAATAAGAACATAAATTCTTCTCTTCTCCATTTGTTGTCATACATATGCAAGATTACCCTGGTAGGGCTGCCCAGGCCCCTTGGCACTGCTAGATATTGAAGTTCTGGGATGTCTCCTGCTCTCTGGGCAAAACCCAGAATGAATTCAGTAATTCAAAAGAGAAACATCACATGCTTCTCTCCTTCCACTGGAGATGTAGAGCATATATAAGTGCAGTTTTGCATAAACTGCCAATCTTTATGGCTGTGTCTATTGGTTTTATTTAAATGGTTAATTTTCTTTGTTTTAAAGGGATGTTCACTAAGGAAAGGAAAGGAGGGATCCATATATGTAAATGATTATGATATGAAAAGAAAAGAAAGAAGCGTCCCCTCAGAGATCTTTAAATCTACCACATGTGGAAGTTGAGACTGTCTGATAGGCTCAACATTCTAATGCCATACCTTCATGAAAGTTCCACAAGTTGTTGTTATTGTTGTTGTTTTTAATTTTTCTTCCTTAAAATCACTGAACCATCATTAGGAATTGATTGATTAAAGAAACTAAAGGTTCAGAGTCTTTATATCACTACTTAGTTACCAAGGTACAAAATAGTCATGAGAGAACTTTATTTTTTATCTTGGCTTGGACAAAGGTGGATAATTCAGGAAAGAAAGACTTTTCAGCTAAGTCACCCTAAGGTGTGGTTAATATAATGTCCTTATTTAATACCCTTCTCTTGTTATGACTAAGTAAATCTCCTCTTTTGCTACCTTTGAACGACTTATTTGTGTCAAATTTTGTTTCAGTTTTGAACATAAACTACCAGAGGACTGGACTGAGCTAGGTCCAGGCCAGAATAAGTTTACAATCCAGATACAAAACATTAGCTAGTTCCAACAAGCAGATGAACTTAATGCCCTTCAGGAGTGAACTAGTTATAGAAAGCCTTGCTGAGACAGCCTTGTGATATGTGCTATTTGCATATTTTTCCTGTGTCTTTTTCCTGGATCCTTCAGGGTCAAAGAGAAATGGTAATGTTGAGCTAAAAAAAGGTGGAAGGAGAGGAGATATGAGTGAAGGAAAGTGTCTTCTGTAAAGCTACCAGAGATACAAGTTTGTAGCAGCAAGCACCCCAACATCCCCAGGGTGGCTGCCAATACAGGTTCTTAAATCTGCTTTTCAAAAGGAAAGCAACTCAAATTCGAATAACAAGCTTACTTTAATCAAACAAACATCTATTACCTAGTTCAGGGGGAAAAGGTCAGCACCCCCACCTTCAGAGTATACAGACAGATCAAACAGACAGGCTTCCAAACTGTCTAACCATTATCAATACCAAAATCACAGTTACCCGAGAGGGAAGCATCAACATTTGGGTTTTCAAAGCTGGGGGGCTCTCAACTGCTGCCCAGAGTCTCATCTGGTCAAATCACACAACACTTCTCAAAGTGAGCCCCAAAGCAAAGCCTCCCCTCAGGGTTTATATAGCCTTCTCCTGGCTCAGAGAATGTAACCACCCTCTTGACACACTGCCCAATCATACAACATCAAGGTGTGATCATTCCTGAAAACAGGCTCCATGTGCCCACATTCAGCCTATTAGGAGGCAGAGTGTATTTTCAAATCAAGGAAGGTTTTCAGAGTCTCTTAAGCCAATCAAAGTCTCTTAAGCCAATCAAAGGGCCTAGGGGCAGTGAAGATCTTTAAATCTGCATTTCCATTACAATGTTAAATTCTGCAACTTTTTCAATGTCACATATGCTGCTTAGAGTGGTTGACTGACTCTCATTCTTGGAGAGCATCTTCTCATTGAGAAAATAAATGGAGGACAGTGGGTAGGACAAGATTCCTGATAATTCCCCCCAGATACCCTGGCAAGTCACAAAATCACTAAATTCTACCTGGCAGGTATCCGGGTATTGGGGTACAGTCTTTGCAAGTTGGAGAGAGTTATGTTTCAATGGTTCTACCAGAAATGAAAGATGGCAATGTGAACTGGATTGAGGTTAGCTGTGGTAGCCTTTTCCCCTCCCCCTTCCTTTTAGGATTTTTTAGGTCTCTTTCCTCTGCTAGAGGTAGCTAGATGGTACAGTGGATAGAGATATGAACACTAAATAAATTTGTTTCCATCTGTAAAAATATTTTAAAAATCATCTGGGCCTTGAGTCAAGAAGAATTGAGTTTAAATCTGGTCTTAGATACTTCCCAGCTACATGACCCTGGGCAAGTCATATAATTTTTGTCTGTTTCAGTTTCTTCATCTGTAAAATGGGGATAATAGTATCACATAATTTACAAGTCTATCATGAGGATCAAATGAGATAATATTTATAAAGTGCTTAGTATAGTACCTGGCACTTAAATAGGTGCTGGTTTCCCTTTTTTCCTACTACATAGACAAATTTGGTTTTTAGGTCCACAGATGCTTCAAAGTACTTAACTCCAAAAAGGCTGTGAGAAACTAGCATATCTGTTGGAAAAGTGACAATTGAACAGAAAATAGAGGGTAGTGGAGTGGAAATTCAAGCTTTACCACAAGAGTCGATGGTTTACTTAAGCTTCTTTAGAGATTAACATTATTATCTTTAGTGTTCAATTTTCTTTTAGTATATTCCCTCCAGTCTACATGACTGAGTGAATTTTTTTTTGGATGATACAGATTTGAGAAAATAAGAACTGGGAATCTAGGTGAGGATGGCTGATGAAATTATTTGACAAATTATCATTTTGGGGAAATTAATTCATTTTCTGAGATCGAAATTTGGATCTGGATTACTAGGTACTTCATAGAGATTAGAGTCTAGAGACTGGGAGGCTAGGAAGCTTAATTTGCAAGGGATAATCTCAGCTTTAAGCAACAATTTTGGACTCAGAAAGATATTATGCTCAGTATCACTTATTACATGAGTGGGAAAATATTTTTCTCATATCTAGTCTTTGAGTGTCACATTGGCCCTCCATGACAAAAAAAAAAAATAGTGTCAAATGGGTTAGTTCATTGGAGGTGCCAGTGTAATGACTTGAGAGCAGCCAATCAGAGAATACAGATAGTGAATTACCCAGGTTTCCTAGGGATCAGAATCAAGTAAGTCAAAGATCCCCAAAGTGAACCCTGAATCTTCATGTCGAGAGGAAACAATTGTTAAAATTTCAGTATAAGCATTTACATCAGCAATCAGCACATGCTGGAAATCATAACTTGATTTATTGTTTTATTGATTGTTTAGAAATGAGAAAGTGATGGAGAAAATGTTATTGCAGAATACATTTAAAAGCATATTGGGTCCTTTATATTTTACCACAGAGTCAGTGAGTTAACCATTACCAGAACAACCATGCATGAAGAATCCCTTCTCCTCTCCTTTTCCTCCTCCCATTGTGATAACTCTTCAGTACCATAACTCTCTTTATTACCTTGATCATTAACACATCCATGGATTATAGCATCAAAGGATCATAAATCTAGAATTAGAAGACACTCCAGAGGTGATCAAGTCCAATCTCTCCTTTTTACAGATGAAGAAAGTTGGGCTTAGAAATGTTAAGAGACTTAGCATCATAGATCTGGAGCTGGAAGAGACATCAACCTTCTAATTTTACAACCTCTCCAGTATCTTTGCCAAGAAAACCCAAATAGGGACACAAAGAGTTAAACAGGACTGAAACGACTCAACAACAATTTTGCAGATTAGATAACTAAGGCCCAGGGAGATTCATTGTCTTGTCTTAGGCCACTCAAATGGCCTATGGCCATAAAGTATCCCATATTAGACCCTTCTAACCTTTTCATAATACTTGTTGGTCTGAGTTATCTATGGATCACAATCCTCAATAGCAAAAAATGGAATATAAAGATTGTAGCATCAAGCTTTGAGAACTCATGAGCAATGGAACATGAGAAGAGCTTGGAAGAGAAGATGAGACTAAGGAAAGAAAGAGATGAAGAACTAGTAGATTCTAGGCATAAGGGCTGCCTTGTGAAAGTCCATAGTGGTGGGGGTGAGTATACTATTTGGGAAATATACATCTCTTTCTAATGAAGAAAACACAAGGGAATATATGGGAGAGGCAAACTAAAGACAGAACAAGGAAGGTCTTTAATTCCACAAGCATTGGTACTATCCTAAAATACTCTATTACTTTGGGAACTACTGAATTTTAAATGGAGCCTGAAAGACCAGTTGTAGGGCACTCTAAATCAGAGAGCCTTTCCTCAGGAATATTTCTGATGAGATGATTTCTAAGGCCCCTTCTAGATCTAAGATTCTAGAATTTTCTGATCACACATTGCTTTTTCCATTCCTAAATTCTGGGCATGCAAGACTGAGTTTATGTAAATGCTATAAAATACCCATGTGAGAACTATGTGGGGTCAGAGTAATATAAATGAAAATGCATTTCAAGGCTTTTGGCCCCATGTAGGTTATAGCCTAGCAGTTATAAGCTTGTGAGAGCAAACACTTTGAAATACAGGGAAGGAGATAAGAGGGGTATGAGCTCAGAGGTATAGTTTTATGGCATCTAAAGTCAGTCAGCATGATGAAATGCTCTGAGTTTGCCATAGGCCACCTTACCTAATTTATTTTTCTATTTTCCCCCTATCTGTATTTTTATACATCTGAAAAAATTGTACAAATATATAAAAAAAAGTCGGGCAGAGATTTCACCTTTCTTCATGTAAAAATATATCATTTTAAAAGTAAACTTAGTTTTTGACAAATTTATCTAAGGAATAGTCATGAATTTTACTAACTCTTCCTGTGTTGAAAAATACAAATTTATTACCCACTCTGAATATTAACTTGACTATCTTAAGAGTTTCAGGAATCAGATAATCCAAGATCTGCTTTTATTACCTGGTTTACTTTGGGCAAGTAATTTACTTGCTGTGCCTTAGTTTCTTTATCTATAAAACAAAGGAATTGGATTAGATCTCTTAGCTGCCACATAATAATCCTGTGGTTTAAAAGGAGATCAGAATCCAAATTGTGACAGTTATAATGAACAAGCTAGTATAATAAAGGGTGAGATTTGGTATAAACTGTAATTAATAATCACTATAATCATAATAATAATGAGGATATTGTTAGTTGAAATCTCCATAGTTCTTTCCCATGTAAAATATGCTTTATACACTTTATTTCATTTGATTAAAGATCTATAAGGTCTCTCATAAGTTATTTCATTGAAGTGATATTTTCCCTGTAACTTTAACTGTAAATTTTCAGTTAACTAGACAATCTTTAAGATTCCTTGTTTCCATTATATTCTGTGATTCTATAGGTCACAATAAGTGAATAAACCAACTTTTTGTGAAACAGAAGATAAGAGAATCTCTGTCAGTGCTTTTCCTTTTTTTTTTCTTTTACTATTCCTTAGAGGCAGTTGGTAGCTCAATGGGGTAGAGCATTGCATCTGGAGTCAGGAAAACCTGAGTTTAAATTCAGGCTCAAACACTTCTTAGCTGTGTGATCCTGGGCAAGTCACTTAACCTCTGAATGCAAAACAAAATGGATCCAAAAATCCTCATTATTATTATGATTATAGTATTTATTAATTATAGTTTATACCAAATATCACCCTTTATTATACTAACTTGTTCACTATAACTATCACAACTTTGATTCTGAGCTCCTTTTAAACCACAGGATCATTATGTGGCAGCTAAGAGATCTAATCCAATTCCTTCATTTTATATAAAAAGAAACTAAGAAACTAAGGTACAAGTAAATTACAAATTACAAAATAGATGCAAAATGGATCTGCCACTGGAGAAAAAAAAATTCATAAACAAGACATTGATTAACTTCCAGATATCATCTCGCCCCCCTCTATCCCTCTCTCTCTTTCCTCTTTCTGTCTCTGTATCTCTGTCTCTTTCTATGTGTGTGTGTCTCTGTCTCTGTGTGTGTCTGTCTCTCTCTGTCCCTCTCTCTTCCCCCACCTTTCTCCTTCCCTCCCTTCCTCCCTCCTCTCAGTGCTGAAAAGGTCATATTTTAAGAGGAGGGGGTGGCTAGACCAGCAACCCCTTCATTTTCCATCTAGTTGCACTCATTTGAACATCTTCAACAAATCCCTTTGCCAGGTAAATTCCCTACCTCCCCCTCCCCCAACCCTTTCCAGCCTCCTTTTGTATGTTGTCTTCTCCCATTAGATTTTAAGCTCCTTGCAAATCAGGAATTGTCTTTTTCACATTTGCATCTCTAGCACCCAGCACATTACCTGGGTCATAGCAGCCATTCATGAATGTTTATTAATTGAATGAATAACCTAAAAAAAAGTTTTTTTTCTTTTTTTTTCCAATTAAGAATCTTTAAATTATTTCTCGAGTTAATAAATATTTTGTGTCAAATGTGATTCCTATCAGAACTTGAAAGATAGTATTCCATTGGAGTTTATGATTATAATCTATAGAAGTATCATCAATTTTATCAAAAGCATAACACCTGCCCACCCCACCAACACCCCCCACCCCCAATTTGGGAGCAAAATCATGGCCAAAGTAAATATCTGTTCAAGGATTGAGGAGTTGAGATTTGCTTTAGTAGAGAAGATTACACAAGCAGGTGAAATTATAGATCCTTGAATTTGTGAAGTATCTCTAAATTATAGCAAAATCTTGAATTTTTCAGAAAATGGGTTCATCCCAGTTAATCTAATATGTGTTAAACTAAAATTGCCATTTATGCATACATAAATAAGTTATTTTTAAAGAATTATGAATGATAAAATATTCTGAGTTCATCTAAACCATGCTCTTTAAAAAAGTCTTTTTCTTACAACTAAAAAAAAAAATCAGTTCCTCACCATTGTAGCCATCTATTCCTTCCCTCCATTAATTCATTGGTTGAACATGATTTTTAAAATCAGTCCCTGTGTTTAAAGCACAATGGTAGGCATTGAAAGAAATAAAGAGTTTTAATATGAAAGTCCCATGCTTTCATAAAGCTTATAGCTAGTGAGGAAAGTAGTGCAAAGATAAGTATAAGATAC
Source organism: Gymnobelideus leadbeateri (assembly GCA_011680675.1). NCBI lineage: Eukaryota > Metazoa > Chordata > Mammalia > Diprotodontia > Petauridae > Gymnobelideus > Gymnobelideus leadbeateri. The sequence continues at coordinate 109,785 of WOXC01011006.1, read as the reverse complement.
AATATTATATGTCAGTATGTGAGATAGTTGCAAAATGCAATCCTATTTGAGCTCCAAGTGGAAGACCATCATCATCAGCCTTGAGGATCAAGGGAGGTATGCTGAAGGGGATAGCATTCCTGAATTGGATTTTAAATGCATGACTATTGTACTATATGAGAAGGAAAATGCTAGTTAATAAACATTTCTGGTTTTTCAGTTGTTGGATAAAATAGTTATCACTGCGTGCTATTAGACTCTTGACTGCATCAACGTATGTGAGTTTTTCCACTGCATTTTAATACATTTTTATTTTACAGTGAATGTAAAATTCATACTACCATAAAACTAGGAAGACCTTTTATGGAATTTTAAATGTGATAGAGGCTCTGTGTACTTTTAGTAAACTTTCTCATATAGTTTCCATAGATCATTTGAGGAGAAAAGCAAGGACTATGTTATTGATACTTCATAATAATACCACCTTGGGTTTACACACTGTCTTCCTCCTGAAGACCTCAAAGCATTTTCATATATATTATTGCCTTTGCTCCTGCATTTTCATAAATTGAATCTTCATGTATCATTTTTCCCCCTGGGCATCACATATAAGATTTCCCTGTCTTACTATTTTATGAGATGAGAAAAAATGTCATCTTTTTTTTGATTGTTTCACTTTTGAGGTTTCAGATTCTGCTTTCTTCTATCATTGAATTATTCACAGTTTGGGGAAAATTTCTCATAATATTGGTGATCATTGTATCCAATTTAATAAAGGAAGAACATTCTCCCAACTTAAAAAAAGGCTTTTTCAGTTCATATTTTCATTTTAAAAGCTCTTTTGAAATAGTGAACTCCCCATTGTTCCCAGAGCTGGTATCTCTGTTGTTTGGATTTCCAACATAAAACTTCATTCCCCCTTCCCTTGATGCAATTTTTGTCTTGTTAAGTTCTTTCCCTAGTATGTCTGACATTTTCTTTTCAAAAGGTTGTCTTTATACCTCTTTTATTTCTATTTTCTTTCATCATTTTTCCCATTCTTTTTCATAGATAAAGATCCATTAAATGGAAGTGTGAGACATCATAGGGATAGGAATTAAGAAATGAAAGTTGTCACTAAACATTATCTTGGGATTTTAACTCTCTTAATTTGCACCCTGGGATACTTACAAAGGATTTGTAGATTAGACAAATTGGAGATTTTTCAAATAGGAACCAGGTTACTTATCCCAGTTTTCTTTTTTCTTTACCCCACTATAAGTCATAGAGAACAAAATTATTTTTCCTTCCATTGCTATTACTGAGCTTTGCAGTGAAGGAATGCTAATTATGTGGAATTGCTTGTCTAATTATAATTGAACTTCCCCATCATGGAAAACTGTAAATTTAGTTCAACTCAATGCCACAAAACATTATTGAGGACCTACTATATTTCAGGCATTAAAGATGCTAGGTACTGTTGATACAAAGGCAAAAAGTAAGAAACCTCTGCCCTCAGAAGCTTACATAAATTCCACTGGAGAGGACAAGTACATGTACACATAAATATATGGAATCAAATAGATGTCAAAGTTCATATAAAGTGATGGGGAGTGAAGGGAAAACTAGCCACATGAGGAAAATTTGGGATCAATTCCCAAAAGAGATAAGACTTAAGCTGAGCTTTGAATGATACCCAGGAATCCTTGAAGTAGAGATGAGAAGAAAATGAATTCTAAGATGAAACTCAGCCTATGCAAAAGCATGGAGTTGGGAGATAGGGTGTCATATATAAAGGAAATTAAGATCAGTGACTGAAACATTTGAAGTCCATCAGTCAACATGTGCTTATTTGATGTTTGCTGTGTGCAAAGTGATATGAGAAACACAAAGGATAAAGGAACAGTCACTGTTTTCATGTGTATGGGAAGAACAAAATGTAAATACTTACGTACATATACAATTTAGATAGTTAAGAGAGAAAGCAATAGTGGAAGGCCAGGGCCAGGCAAAGACCAGGGAAAGGAGAATAATGAATGAGAAGCATAGAATGGGAGACTGAAGCCAGAGTGCAGAGGGTTTTAAAAATCAAACAGAGGAGTCTCATCTTTGCAACATCTCTCAAATAAGGCCCCCTCCCCTTCTCTGTCACTGAAAGCACTATGGAACAGGTCCTCATCAGTCACACCTGGACTATAGCCTACTGATTTGTTTGCCTGCCTCAATTCTCTCCCCATATGAAACAATTCTCCAGTCCACCGCTAAAGTGTTTTACCTAAAGTGCATGTCCAATCACGTCACCCCTCCCTACTCATTAAACTTCAGTGACTCCTTTTGACTTGTAGGATCAAATGCAAAATCCTATGTTTGCTGTTCAAAGTTATTCATAACCTAGCCCTCTACTGCTTTTCCGTCTTCTTACACCTTAACCTACCACACACATTCTCTTTGATCCTGGGACACTGGACTTCTTTGTGTTCAATGAGTAAGGCCATCTTTTGACTCCAGACATTTTCTCTCACTGTCTCTTGTTGCTAGAATATTCTTCTTCTTCGTCTCTGCATATTGACTTGCCTGGCTTCCTTTGTGACCCAAGCAAAACTCTGTCTCCTACGGAAAGACTTTCCCCACATCTCTTAAATCAGGTACCTTCTCTTAATTACTTCCTTTTTCCTATATATAGTTTGTCTGTATGTATTTGTTTGCTTGTTGTCTTCTTTAGATTGTGAGCTTGTGAGGGCAGGGACTACTTTTTGCTCTTTTTAAAAAAATCTCCAGTGCTTAGCATGGTGCCTAGAACACAGAAGGTACTTAATAATGCTTATTAGCCAACTGAGTTTGTGTTTTGTCTTATTTCTTTTTCTAGAGGTAGTAAGGGGGCAGTGATTTTTTTTTTCTAATTCCTTATGTTTTTCAGGAACATTAAGTAGCAGAAGAACTAAAGAGAAGAGAGGCTATTGTCAGGGAGGTCAACAGGGAACCTACAGGAAACAGATGATACAGGTCTAAACTAGGATGATAAGGATAAGAGGGGAAAGAAAAATTGGGGGAGTGGAAATGGCAGCACTTAGCAACTTGAGTGGATAGGAGAGGTGAGGTATTCTAGTAAATGCTTAACAACCTGCTCTCCAGAAAAAATCTAAGCATAATATATTTTTAATTTTAATACTCATTATTATCTTTTCCTATCCTACACTTCCTTGAATCTAAGTATTAAACCACAAAATAAAAATAAAGCCCCCTTTTTGTAGCATTTATATTTTTCCAAAGTGTAAATGGCCATGCTAAAAAAATAACATTTGACTTTCAGGAGCCAGTTTAAACTGACTTTGGAAATGAGAGATAAAAAGATGAACTTTCTCAAGTTGTGAACTTGGGTAAATGGAAAGGTGGTACTACCCTCAACAGAAATACAGAAGTTGGACTACAGAAAACATATCTGAGAAAATCCAGAGCTCCATTTTGATCTTGTTGAACACAAAATTACTGTATGATGTGTAGTTGAAAAGAACCATTAGTCAACTGGTAATGGAGGCCTGGAGTTCAATAGGAGGTTGGATATATAGACTTAGGATTTGTCTTTAAGTAGATGTCAAACTAATGGAAAACAATCAGATCACTGAGAAACAATGAGTGTTGTGCAGAAATCAAGGAACATTCAAGAGAGAGCCTTGATTCACATGGTGTTGAGGTAAGGATCATAATTCTGCAAAGGAAACTCATAGTGAGTAGTCATCTAAAACGACAAAGATTTCACGAAGAATATGTATTGAACACAAAAGTCATCATATTTGGCAATTGTCTGATAAGTCAGAAACCAAAGTGCAAAGGCTTAAGAAGAGAATCTGGAATAAAACTGATTGTGAGATAGATTACCTTGAGCAAAGAGATTAGCTTTGTCAAGTCCATAGAGCAAGGCAGCAATTTGGAAGAGTCAAATAAAAATCAGAAACCTTATTCTCATACTTTCTGTGATCATTCAAGGTTTTCCCATTTTAGTAAATCTCATTAACTATCATTTTAAAGAGGTACACATTATTGATAATTGAAGGCAAAAAATTCCCTACCCTCCAAAACTGTATAGTCAAACAGGGAAGACAAAATTCATATAAATAGATATATAGGACATATGTATGGAGTATGTACAAAATAGCTTTAGAAAGGAAAGCCCAAGTAACTGGAAAACTGTAAAGGCCTCCTGCAGAAGATGACACTTGAATTGTCTTTTTAAAAAAGTATTTATAGATATCTTCTTCTTGGTTTGGTTTTATATCATCATAATTTGCCTCAGGATTCCTTCCTTCTCCTTCCCAGAGAACCATTCCATATAAAAATAATAGCTAAACAAAATACTTTTTCTCTTCAGTTATTTTAGCTTAGGCAACCTTGTTCTCATCAGCTCTCTCCCAATACCCTCAAGCATACCTCTTCTTCTTTCCACTCTCACTAGTTTTACAGTTTTGCCTAACTTATTGGTTCTGCCTTTAATCCTATTTATCTAGTTATTTCTCTTTTTTTCCCCTCTCAGTCAGATAATCAAGTAAAAATCCCTCTTCCTCTCATCCATTACAACTTTTTTCTTTGTTAATTATAAAATTTCATTTTCTGTGACTTTTTTCTAAAAAAGAATTTCTTCCAGTGACTTCTACCAATTTTAAGATCCCTATTTCCTTCCCCTCCCCATTTATATATTTTAATATTCATTTTTTAAAAATTCGATTTCAAATGATCTCCCTTACTCCATACTGCCACCAATTGGAAGGGCAAGCAATATGATATCCATTGTACAAGGGAAGCCAGGAAAAATATATTTCCATATTGGCCATGTTGAGGAAAAAGAAATCCTAGACAAATAAAGTAAATGCTAAAAGTATGCTTAAGGGGTGGCTAGGTGGCTCAGTGAGTAGAGCGCTGGTCCTGGAGTCAGAAGGACCTGAGTTCAGTTCCTGCCTCAGACACAATGCACACACAAACAAAAACCTAGCTGTGTGACCTTGGGCAAGTTACTTAACCCCAATTGCCCTCCAAAAAGCTAAAAGTATGCTTAAATTTGCACCCAGAGTTCATCAGTTCTATCCCTAGAAGGGGTAACATTGTTTATCATGCATCTTTTGGAATTATCTTGACCATTGTATTGAACAGAGTAACTAAGTCTTTCACAGCTGACCTTCATTACAATATCATCCTTACCATGGACAATTTTCTCCTGGTTCTGCTCATTTTTCTTTGCATCAATGCATCTATGTGTTTGCATTTTTTTCCTGAAATTGTCTCCTTTATCACTTATTATAGCACAATAGTATTCCATCACAATAGTATACCAGCCATTCCCCAACACATGAGCATCCCCTCAATTTCCAATTTTTGCCACATAAAAATAGCTACCACAAACATTTTTGTACTTAATGGGTCCTTTTCATTTTTCTTTTAGCTCTTTGGGATAAAGACCTACCAAAGTGTATTGCTTGATCAAGGAACACATACACTTCTAAAATCTATTGCCAGAATTCAAAATTGTTCTCCAGACCCACTAGACCAGTTCAAAACTCCATGTATAGTATACTAGTGTATCTATCTTTTCCCATACCCCTTCTAGCATCTCTCATTTTCATTTTCTGTCATGTTAACCATTTGGATATTTGGATAGGGGTGAAGCGGTAGATCTGAGTTGTTTTCATTTGAATTTCTTGAATCAATTGTGACTGACAGCATTTTTTCATATGACTATAGATAGCTTTGATTTTTTCATCTGAAAACTAGCTGTTCATATCCTTTCACCATCTATAAATTGGAAAATGACTCTTAGAAAACTTTGTCCCAGTTCCCTATATATTTGAGAAATGATGACTTTATCAACAAAATTTGCTATAACTTCCCACCTCCCACACGGGTTTCTTTCTTTATTTCTAATTTTAGATGTATTGATTTTGTTTATGCAGAACCTTTTTTTAACTTCATGTAATCAAAGTTATACATTTTACTTTTAGAAATCCACTCTACCTGTAGTTTGATTATGAAATCTTTCCTTATCTATAAATCTGAAAGGTAAATTTTTTCATCCTTTTTAAATTTGCTTATGATATTAGTTTATGCCTAAATCATATGCCCATTTTGACTTCACCATGTTATCCCGTGTGAGATGTTGGTCTATACATAATTTGAGGCAAACTGTTTTCAAGTTTTTCCAAAAATACTGTCAAATTGTGAGTTCTTGCCCCCAAATATTAGATGATTGAGTTTATTCAACATTAGATTACTTTGGTCATTTATTACTATATATAATATACCTAACCTATTTCAGTGATGTAGCATTGTATTTCTTAGTGAGTATCAGATTGTTTTTATTATTACCATTCTGTAAGATAAAGGTTAAAATCTGGTAATGCTGTGTTGCATTCCTTCATATTTTTTCATTGATTACCTTGTTATTCTTGACCTTTTGTTTTTCCATATGAATTTTTATATATTTTTCTAGGTCTATAAAATATTTTTCCTAATTTAATTGATATCACACTGAGTAAATAAAATAATTAGGGATGATTGACATTTTAATTTATATCCAATCTGACTTTCCAGAAATAATTCACATTTCTCCAAATTGTTTTAGATCTTTCTTTGTGTGGGTAAAAAATATTTTCTAGTTGTGGTCATATACTTTCTGGATTAGTCTGAACAGTAGATTCCTGAATATTTTGTATTGTCCATAGTTACTTTAATTTAAATTATTCTTTCTATCTCTTGCTGTTATAGGAATGGGAATTTAAGATCTTCCCTGCCCCTAGGCCCTTTGATAGGCTTAAGTGACTCAGAGAGCCTTCCTTGATTTGAAAGTATACTCTGCCCCCTAATAGGATGAATGTGGTCACCTGGAGCCTATGGCAGGAGGCTTGGTTTTCAGGAATGCCCACATCTCAATACTTTGTGATTGGGCAGTGGGTCAAGAGGGTTGTGACATTCTCTGATGTTAGATTCTATTTTAGGGCTCACTTTGAGAAGAGTTATGTGATTTGACCAGATGAGACTCTGGGCAGCCATTGAGACCCTCAGCTTTGAAAACCCAAATGTTGATGCTTCCCTCTCTGGTAACTGACTGGATAGGGAAGTAATGGTCAGACAGTTGGAAGCCTGTCTGCTGCTTATAACTTCTGCTTGTAACTTGTTTTTATTTTGTTTGTATTCTCTGAAGTTTGGGGTGCTGACCTTTTTCCCCTGAACTAGGTAAATGACATATGTTTGATTAAAGCAAGATTGTTAACCCATTTTGAGTTGTTTTCCTTTAGAAAAGCAAATCTAAGAACCTTGTGTTGGCAGCCATCCTGGGGATGCTAGGGTGCTTGCTCTACACTTGCTGCAGGGCTTTCTTGGTAATTTATACAAATACTGATGATTTATTTGCCTTTATTTTATATCCTGAAGCTTTGGTAAAGTTATTAATTGTTCCAACTAGTTTTTTAGTTGATTCTTTAGGGTTCTCTAAATGATACCATTATATCATCTGCAAAAAGTGAAGTGATGATTTTGTTTCATCTTTCTATTTTTATTCCTTCAATTTTTCTTGTCTTATAGCTTGCTATAGCTAGCATTTCTAGTAAAATATTGAATCATAGTGGAAATAATATAGATCCTTTCTTCATCCCTGATATTACTAGGAAGTCTTCTAGTTTATCTCCATTAAAGATTGCTCCTGGTTTTAGATTAAATATTATGTATCATTTTAAGAAAGTGTAAAGCCACACACAAGCAGCTTTTCAAAGGACTGCTGCTGTGAAGAGCTTTCAAGGTTCTGATTACACAGTATAGTAAGCCTTCTATTTATTCAGTAACAAATCAGAGCAAAGCATCCATATAAAATCAAAATATACAATGTTACAACTTATCACAGAAAATCAAAATACAGCATTCACCATATCACAACTCAACAACTTATCACTAAAGTTTTCGCATAGTTTTCACCAAAGTAGTCATATAGTTTTCAACAAAATACATTCATTTAGTCAATCACAAAATTCTTAATTCAATTACAATGTACTAAAGTCAAAGTTTTCCACCCCTAGGTCACATTAAATCATAACCTTCTCAGTCAATGCACAGAATCCAAGTAAAGTCTTCTTTCAGCTTGACTTGAGGCTGGCTCTCAGCTTCCATGATTCCACTTTCATGGTCCCAGCTCCCAGCTGTCACCTGGGTTCAAAGGCAGGTAGTTCCCAGTTCCTTGTCAGCAACTTGTCCAGTTCTTCATCTACTCCCCATTCCATACTGAAGTTCATAGTGTCCAGTCCAGTCCTTCAAGTCCTTCACAGTTCCTGTTTCTGGGAAGACAAAGCTTGACAGAGTCACAATAATATTCATTCACATTGCTGGCATCACTATCAATTCACTATCTGCCTGTGAAATCAATTCAGACCCACTAACAAGGTCTGAGAACTCAACACAAATCATCAACATAGAAATCAACAGAGACCCACAATCAAGGTCCAAGAGGTCAGCACAAACCATCAGTAAGGTCCCAGGATCTCCAAAACCCTCCTCCAGGAATTCTGTAAACAGACAACCACAAAATCGTCTTTCAGGGCTTCCAGTAAGGTCCCAGGGCTTCTGTACAAAGTATCACAAAGAAACATCAACACAGACAGAGCAGACAAACAGCATGCTGGGATACTACAAGTTTTCTCCTTCTTGACTCTGTCTCCACAAGAATCCTCTTCTCAGTTCTGCTGTCTGTCTAGCCTGGGGCTCTCCTTAGATATGGTCATTAGCTTCTCTCCTTCCTGTTGCAAGAGTTCATGAGTTCTAGGGTTCATAAGTTGTGGGGTTCACACGTTCTGTTTCTTAACAGACTTTATACAAGGCTCAGAAGAAACTTGAACTGAAACAAGGTGTTAATTTAATAGCTGAAACAAGATGTGAACTACTTCTATGCTTGCCATTACAGAAAGGTTCCATTGATTCCTATGCATTGTAGTCTTTTTAATAGAAATGAATGTTTTATTTTGTCAAAAGTTTTTTTTTTAGCATCTGACAAAATCATATTTGTTTTGTTTTTGTTATTGACATAGTTAATCATGCTTATGGTTTTCCTAATTCTAAATAAGCCTAGTACTCCTGGAATAAACCCTACCTAGTCATAGTGTATAATCTTTGTGATATATTATTGCAATCTTCTTGCTGATAATTTCATTTTAAAATTTTGCATCAACACTAATTGGGGAAATGGAGTATAGTTTTCTCTTACTATTTTTGTTTGCCCTGGCTTAGATATTAGTACATGTTTGTATCTTAGAAGGAATTTGGTAGTACTCCTTTCCCTATTTTGTAAAAATAATTCATATAATATTGCAATTAATTGTTCTTTACATGTTTGGCAGAATTCACTGTGAATCCATTTGATCTTGGGGATTTTTCTTTAGTGAGCTCCTTTATGACTTGGTCAATTACTTTTTTTTTTTTTTTAAGCAATTGGGGTTAAGTAACTTGCCCAAGGTCACACGGCTAGGTTTTTGTTTGTGTGGGTTAAGTGTCTGAGGCCGGATCCGAACTCAGGTCTTTCTGACTCCAGGGCCGACACTCTACTCACTGTGCCACCTAGCTGCCCCTGACTCATTCTTTAGGAATAAATTATTTATTTGCCAATTAATTTTAACCTGTGCTTCTACAACCATTTGTTGAATGTAATTTTTGTTGCCTTATTATATGAAAAGTGTGAATTTAGTACTTCTGTTTTTCTGAATTTGTGATATTTTTATGCCCTAATACATGGCCAATTTGTTAAAGTTCTCTTATACAGATGAAAATTAGAAACACTCTTTACATTCCCATTTAACTTTTTCCAGGTGCCTGTCACTTAAGACATTTCTAAAAATGTATTGATCATTTTGATTTCTTCCTTATTTATTTTATTCTTAGAATTGTCTACTTCTGAGAGGGCTAAGTTGAGGTCCCCAACTACTGCAATTTTACTGTTTATTCCCTACTGTAACCCATTCAACTTCTCCTTTAAGAATTTAGATGCTATACCATTTGTTGAATATATGTTTACTATTGATAGTACTTCATTGTCTATGGTACCTTTTAGAAAAATGTAGTTTCTATGTTTATCTCTTTTAATTAGATCAAATTTTGCTTTTACTTTGTCTGACTTCACTCCCTTTTCACTTCAGCTGAAACTCAATGAACTCCTCTTCAGTCCCTTATTTTAGTTCTGTGTGCATCTTTTTGTTTCAGGATTGTTTCTGTAAACAACACACTGTTGGATTCCACCGTTTACTCTATCATAAAAGTTCTTCCTTGGGTGGCTAGGTGGTGCAGTGAGTAGAGCACTGGCCCTGGAGTCAAAAGGACATGAGTTTGAATCCGGCCTCAGACACTTAAACACACACAGACAAAAACCTAGCCATACGACCTTGGGCAAGTTACTTAATTGACCTCCAAAATGCAAGAAAAAAAAAGTTCTTCCTTGTGTACTATTTTTACATGAGACAATTTTCCAAAACCTTCCCCTCCCTTGCCCCTTTTCCCAAGTTGTTTTCTCTTTTTTTTTCCCAAAAATTTTTTTGAAATCATCCTGACATAACTTACTCACACATGAGTCCTCTTCTATGTAGACTCATTTTAACTGCCCTTATAATAATGATAAATTCTTAGGAGTTATATGTATCATCTTATCATAAAGACATGTAAACAGTTTAACCTTAAATAATGCCAATGCAATATTCACAGTCCCTAGGGAGGTTATGAACATGCTTGCATAATTCTGAATCACAAAATATAACAAAATAAAACAGACTCTCCGCATGGAAGACTTAACCAAAACATTCATTTGAATACCTGAAAGCCAAATCCCAACACCCGAAAGCCAAATCTATCATAACAAAGAAATCTTTACATAATAAATGCAAGGGGGTACCACCATCCTCAAACTTTTCCCCTGTTAAGGCCTTTCCACAAATGAACACTCATAACTTGCTACTTCCCCTCTCTCCCTCAGCTCTCACTGCTCTGACCAACTTCCTCTCAGCCCTCTTCTACCCTTACTGCTCTCCCCATTCCTGCTCCACCTGTTCAGCAAGCTCCTCCCACCATGGGCTTTATGTGATTCAAATTCAGGTGTCTTAGGATTCCATGTGACCTAAGCAGGTCATATGGACCCATTAAGGAATGGGAAAGATCTACCCATTTACATTACCATTACACTTTATTGAATTCCTTATAATTTCTCTTTCATATTTACCTTTATATGTTTCTTTTGAGCCTTGTTTTTGACTGTCAAATTTTCTACTCAGCTCTGATCTTTACATCAGGAATACCTAAAAGTCCTCTATTTCATTAAATATCCATTTTCCTGCCTATGGATTATACTCAATTTTGCTGGGTAAGTTATTCTTAGCTTTAATCCTAGCTCCTTTGCCTTTTGGAATACTATATTCTTAGTCCTCTTCTCCTTTAGCATGGAAGATGCTAAATTTTCTCCTTTGAAAATCTTCAACACATCTCCTTTCAAGGTCCCTTCCATCTTCTCCTCCAACCCTTTTCATTTTCCTTTTGTGTGTGGTCTTCTCCCATTAGATTTTAAGCTCTTTGATGGGGGGGGGCGTGGCACATGGGGGGAGGTGCAGAGACTGTCTTTTTCCTATTGTATTGCCAGGACTTAGTGGTCATGTCTTCAACTTAGTCTTGGAGGGATCCAAGAATTTTAAGAGGTGATATGGCAGCATATTTTTATTTTGAGGGAGAGCCTTGCAAGGCATAGAGAAGAAGGATGGAGTATTATATGTAAGGATCAACAAAATTGAACTATAGAATGCTCAGAAGGTAGAAATCTTTCAGAAGATGAGAAATAAAGAAAGCTATGCTTTGAAGAGCTTTAAGTTAGGAAAAAAATTATAGCTGATAATAAATACAATAGGTTTATAATAAGATAGAGTTTATTGAGTGGGAAGGGGCATGATATGGTCAGATCTAAGCTTTATTTAGTCACTTTTTATGGTATTAATTTTTTTTAAGTTAGTAACTTATTTTTTCAGAGTAATAAAAGAATTAGCATTTTATGTCCTTTTAGGATTGTCAAAGTTCTTTACAAATATTTCATTCAATCTCCACAACAATCCTGTGTATAGGTGCCATTGTTATCCACATTTATAGATGAGGAAACTACGGATTAAAGAGTTTAAGTAATTTGTCCAGGATCACACAGTTTGTTAGTGTAAAAAGGAGGTTTTGAGCTCAGGATTTGCTGACTCCGTGTTCTGCACTCTTATCTACTGTACCACCCAACATGGGTTGGCATGGCTGAAAAATTTTCATCACTTAGTGAATATCCTTTCCCAATAAAAGTCTATCTTTCATACTTCCTAAGTTCATTATCTTTCCCCCTAAACTTTCCTCTTTTCCAGCCTTCATTATTTCTTCTGAAGGCACCTTGATACTTCTATAGTTTTGAGTTTGTAATCTTGGCATTATCTTGGATTCCTCACTATCTCTCACCCCATCATCTAATCATACTCTTTATATCTTCACATCTTTCAGACCTTCTATTCATTCACTATTGCCACCTTAGTTCAGGCCTTCATCACCTCTCAATTAAATTACTGCAACAGCCTCTAATTGGCCTCCTTGCCTCTGGTCTCTCAGCACTTCAGTTTGTTCTACACACTATTGCCAAAGCAATTTTCCTGAAGTACAGACCTGTCCATGTTACTACATTACTCATCCACCTCCAATGACATCTTAGTGGATCTAGAATACAACATAAATACCTCTATTTGATTTGTAAATCCATACAAATCCTTGTCTCAAAATACTTTTATAGAAACATTGTGCATTATTTACCCTTTTGCAATCTGAAATCCAGCCACACTGAATTATTCTTTCTTCCTTCTTTAAAAACCCATCTCCTTTTTCCATGGCTTTGCACTGGATGTACTTCATGGTTGAAATGAACACTTCACCTCCACTATGCAGAACCTTTTTGCTTCCCTTAAGATGAAACTCAAATCGCATCTTTTTTTAGGAAGCATTATCTTACCTCTCCCCTGAATCTCACCCACACTGTTAGTTCATTTCTTCTTAGATTGCCTTATATTTAACTACTTTGAGTATTTGATAAGTTTATATTTATGTCATGTATATTTCTGAATACATAAAATTATGATGTAAGTTTATATTGAGTAGGGATTGTTTCATTCTTCATATTAGTATCCCCCCTGACTGGCATAGTACATGTTAAGTAAGCACTTAAATACTTCTTGGCAGCCGTGTGCTAGTAAATGTTTAACAACTGGTTCTTAAAAAAGAATATGCATAACAGATTTTTAAGTGTAATCTGCATTACTTTTTCTCCATCACTTTCTGAAGACTAAACAATTAACAGAATAATAAACCAAGACCTTTTTGTAGCATTTGCTTATTTCTGAGGTATAAACGATCACCATAAAAATTTAAGAATTAGCTCTCACCAGCCAGTAATACAACCTGCTTGTTTGATTGATTGGTTTTCTCCCTTTCCCAGAGTCACAAAGAATTAAAAAGAGAGGAAAAAAACAAATCTCAGAAAATAAATGAATACATCAACCAAGTCCATCATTACTTAGAGTGTTCCATACTCATAGTCTTCACATTTGCAAAGGGAGGGTGGTCAATTTTATATCTTCTTTGAGCCCCAGCTTGGTCACTGTAATCTCACAGGACATAGTTTTGTTGGGGTTATTTTTTTCTTTATATTGTATTGTTATATATATGTATATATATGCATATATTTTATACATATATATACACATTCACACATATGTGTCTTTGTATATGTGTGTATAATTTTCCTGATTCTTTTTTGTTCTTGTATCAGTTCATGTTTTCCCATAGTCCATCCATGATTCTCAAATTCTTTGGTTCCTCTTATTCTTTCATACTGCAACTTTCTAGAGAAAGTGCCCAAACATGCATTATATATTCATCTTTCCACAGTCTATCAGTTCCAGTGCAGTAACTCCACCTTGAAACCTGACACAATCTTATAAGAAGCAAGACTATTCAGCAGACCTTACTGACAGTGAAGATAACTGCCTATCTTTCTTTTTTTTTTTTTTTTAAAGCAATTGGGGTTAAGTAACTTGCTCAAGGTTACACGGCTAGTCATTTGATTTATGCGTGGGTGCTCATTTTCTGAGGCCGGATCTGATCTCGGGTCATCCAAACTCCGAGGCCGGCACTCTTACTCACTGCGCCTCCTAGCCGCCCCTTTAGGGCAATTGGGGTTAAGTAACTTGCCCAAGGTTACACGGCTAGGTTTTTGTTTGTGCGGATTAAGTGTCGGAGGCCGGCTCCGAACTCAGGTCCTTCTGATTCCAGGGCCGGCGCTCTATTCACTGCGCCACCTAGCCGCCCCAACTGCCTATCTTTCTGGTAGAATTTTAGTGGCATGAAGGAGGCCTAGGAACTCAAAATGTCCTTCCTCAGTCACTTTTGTTATCTGATTTTTAAAAGTTTAATAATTAAGACTTGCTGTTACCTTGGTTCTATTTTCACAACACTATTAATGAGACCCAGGGCATATTAGACCTCAGCTATCCTTGTTATGTTTCAGTAAAAACTGCCTTGAGTCCTGGGTTACTTAAATATCCCTGGGAAGGACCTTTAAGCTGCTACCAGTCACTTAAGCATGAAAGAGTATGAAGAGGTAAGAGAGCTAATTTCGAAGCTCTTATAGATCTGGTTTTGGTTAGGGCTTAGAGGTAGAGGAGAGAGAATAAACCATTAAGTTGTAGTGGATGCCTGAAGGAGAGAAAAGGTTAAAGAATACCAGAGTTGCAGATGAAGAAAAGGTTTCCTACCTTGCAATTTTGCTAGGATTGGCCCTCTATATGGTGATGAGTTACATTTGTTCTCTGTTCCCTTTTTCTCCTTTTTTGTGATGGCATCGATTCCTTTGATTTCTTTTCTACTACATTTTGTGGCTTAACCCTCAATTTGCTATGCCTGCTACTCACCCTGGGTGAGGGGTAGTCTAATTGCTACAGAGAGTTATTCAATAAAGAGTAAATGGCTCTCATGAAAAGGCTACTCACTGACTTTAAAGAGAAGCTTAATGACCTGCTAACCTTCAAAGGTGGCTCAATGGTCCCCACGGGGGAGAAATTCACAAAGGTGGAGAGAGAGCTAGTGCATTTTTACTGGCTCCAGACTGTAAAGAATCAGTATAAAGCAAGTAGCTTTTGAATGATGTTAGAATGCTGTCCCTGGGATGACTTCCAGAGCACAATGCGGTAACTCAGAAAATGCTGTCCTAGTACAAATAGTGCACTTTCACCTTCGTGTAGGAACACTAGTCTGAAGCTGCTTTCCTGCATCTCTGGAAGCTGTGTAGGTGAAAATGTGAACTTTAAAATAAAAATAAGCCATTAGTTGGAGTGGAATGAAATCTGATTTTTAAAGGATTTTTAAAGGATTTCAACCACTCTAGAAGTACTAGGTAGTGAGAATAGGGCATTTTCAGAAAGGGAAATAGATACTGAGACTACGCTGGTCAGGTAAGAGTCACTTTCACAAACAGGTACAGCCCAGATCCCTGGTATAATAAAAAAGGTGCTGGATCTGGAAACAGAGGACCTGGGACCAAGTACAACCCTTTTCCTTACTACTTGTGTTACCTTGGGAAAGTCACAAAACACTGATATGGTGAAAAAAAGCTAGGAGTGAAAAAAGAGGACTTGGGGAAAATCCAGTCTCTTGAACTTACTATCTGAACAGCCTTGGACAAATCATGGGCCTGCATTTTTATTTGTAAGCTGAAAGTATTGGACTAGATGACTTCTGAGGTCTGTTCTTGCTCTAGATCCTGTAAACTAGGCAGCAAGATTATGAAACAGAATGGGCTAGAGATGGATGATGGTAATTAAAATGGAAGCAAGGTCAAAGCCAAGAGTAACAACAAAACCCCAGAAGGGTTATCAAGAGGCTTAAGTTCCTGCTGGGGTAGTTTGGTCTCTGACAACTAATTTCTTGTTGAGCAAGAAAAGTACTATCTCAATTTGTCCCACCCAGCTGGTGTTTTTATGCCCAGCCATAGGCAGCTGGCCCCATCCTCCTGTTTCTTCTGAAGTCCCTTCAGCTGGAAAATTCCTGCTGATCTCTTTGTTCTCCATGGCAACAGCTGAGGCCACATAGCACTGGACAGTGTCTCTTACCCATAAAGAGTGAAATGGCAATCAGGCAATTATCTAACTAATTTCATAGTGCAATCAATACTTAGAATATTTTTATTTTACACCTTGTATCCGTTGAACAAAATATCAAGCATCTACTTTATTGTGTGTAATGCTATGTATAGGATAGTCAGTCATAAGGTATCCTTTTCTCTGAAGTATTGAAGTTGTCTCGTTTACTTTTCTTTTTATTTCAAATAATGATTTTTACATATCCTTTATTTCTTTTAGCCAGTTCCAAAGATATAAGGTAGCTTTCCCTCACTTAAGAAATGGGGCTTTAATTCATGAAAATAAAATGCAATAAACAACATATATCTGTATGTATATAAATATGTATATTTAAATAGATACATGTACGTGTGTATATATACATATGTATATATGTATATATAGATATATAGGTATATATGTATATATATATATATATATATATATATATATATATATGGAGAGAAACAGACAGAGAGAGAGAGAGAGAGAGAGAGAGCACTGAAAAATAAAAACAAAGAGCTAACAATGGTTATAAGCAAAAAAAGGAAATACCTTTTTTTATTCCAGTGTAGGATGGAAACTAGATACACATGCTGGGGTCTCCTCTAGTCAGAGACCTGCTTTAATGAGGTCAAACCTTGATACATACAGCCCTGGCTATGCAGTGAGCTTTAACCATGACCATGAGGGGTGGCAGCAACAATGAGACAAGTGACCTTAACATGGTTCCTGCAGGTGTTTGTCTGAGTTCAGGGACCACCTGGGGCTGGTATTAAACAATTTGGGGATTTTGCTTATAGCAGAGTTCAACCAGAGGGTGAATGCAAAGGATTGCTGTTATGCCAAGCTCAGGGCACAGCTTGCTTTCTGGGCCTTATCTCTGGAAAACAATGTTTCTCCTAATATTTTTTTTAAGAAGAGTAAAAAGAGAGGTGTCATCTGGGCATGAGCATCCTGACTCCTCAATAATATGTACATATATGTATACACATATTTATATGCATGTATGCACGCATACATACACATACTGACAGACACCTACATGTGAAAACTAGGCTTGCTCAGGATAAGCAGGACCTTAGAACCCAGGTCCTGCTGACTCCAAGTCTCGCACTCTGTTCACTACACCTACCTTTGTGTCCTATCAGCGTAGTGTCTCTATGTTTCATCCTTTTCTTTAAACTCCAGAGAGTCTGTAGGGGTATGAGGGGAAATCTTTTCAGTAACAGAAGAATTATCTTCCTTCTACCAGGCCCCCTAGGCAAGTCTATGCCGGGGATATGGCCTTTATTTTCTTTGGTACAAGACTTTGTGAGATCTCAAAAGGTAACTGGAGTCTTTATCCTTCTAGGCAACTGAAAGGAATGTGGCACTGACTACCAGAACAATTGCAAAGGAAAGAACCACAGCCTAAATGGCAGGCAGATCAAGTCATCCATTGAGAGATAAACTATAGGGAGAAAGAATCTACTTTCTATTTAAACTAGGGAAACAATTAATAATATTATAACAATTATCTACTGTTATAAAAGTTCTTTTTTTTTTTTTTTTGAGGGGCAAAGGCAGGACAGTTGGGGTTAAGTGACTTGCTAGTTTTTGTGCTGTGTCTGAGGTCAGATTTGAACTCAGGTCCTCCAAACTCCAGGGCCAGTATTACATTCACTGCATCACCTAGCCTCCCCAGCAAAAGTTCCAAAGATAATTGAATGTTAGCTTCTCAAATGATTGCAATCATTCTATGATTCTTCATTACTTAACATCCCACTACCTATGTAGGAATTAAATTATCCATTCCATACATGATCTTTATTTGTCTCTGTACTTCTAAAATTTCTTCCTTGCCTCCTCTTCCTCACCTCCAGGTACCCAGATTCTTGTGGAGGCTAAAGTTAAAATACATGCATACATACTTAGATGCATACATATATACAAAAATATTTGTGTATACGCACATATTCCTCATAAATCACTGTTAGGGATAAAATTGGAGCACTGGGGAGCCTAGTTTCCCTATTGACTAGACACTCCACTCCCAGCACCTAATCTAAGATAAAATACACAGGACAAGATAGACCAGTGTCTTGAGCCTCTCTGTCTTCAGATTAGCAGGGCTTAGTTATCTACTATGTTACATATTCAAGATGTGCTAGATTTTGAAGATGGAAAAACGAAAACGAAATAGTCCCTGCTCTTACAGAGCTAACATTTTACCTGAGGGTGTATGTAGGGAAGGTAAGATACAACATATACATGAATCAATAAATATAAAGTATATTCAAAGTAATAAGCAATAATTTTAAGGAGAGAATTCTAGTAACTGGGAAAATATCAGGAAAGGTTATGTATATAAGATGGGGTACCTGAATTGTGCTTTAAACAAAGAGTAACTCAATGAGGTGGCCATAAGGCAGAATTGCATTTCAGATATGAATAACAACACTAGAAAATACTTTTCTTTGATAAATTTGATTTTACCTCAACTACATTTCCAAATGTATTCTTCCATACTCACCTCAGAGAGCCATCCCAAGCAATAATAATGATAATGATGTTGATGATAAAAATAATAATGATAATGGCAATATTTTAAAAAATCATTTTAACAAAATTACCATCACCTCAAAATCGCTTCACATCAGTGACAATATTTTGATTTCATAGCTGCCCTACCTTGGCTAAGAAAAAAAAAAGATCCCTTATCTTTATTTTGTGATTAAATTTGTTTATAACTTCATAGAATTCACTTTCAATATTGTTGTTCTTTCCGTTTGCGTTTATATAGTCACTGCATGTAGTATTTTACTGGTTCTTTTTGCTTTACTTTGCATCAATTCGTGTAATTCTTCCATCTTTTTCCACATTAATAATTTCTTATATCATTTTAGCATCTCTGCTACATTCATGAAGTGCTGTGTAACCACCCCTTAATTAATAAGCATCCATTTGTTTCTAGATTTATTTTTTCTGCTTTAAAAAGTGTTTCTTTAAATGGAAATAAATTGTGAGGCAACATCAAATTTCAAAATACTCTATGTTCACATATCATCACCCATATTAGTAACCATCTGTAGCAGCAAGCACCCCAACATCCCCAGGGTAGCTGCCAATATAGGTTCTTAGATCTGCTTTTCAAAAGGAAAGCAACTCAAAATGGGTTAACAAGATTACTTTAATCAAACAAACATATATTACCTAGTTCAGGGGAAAAATGTCAGCACCTGAACTTCAGAGTTACAGAACTTACAGATCAAACAGACAGGCTTCCAAACTGTCCAACCATTTTATCAATACCAAATCACAGTTACCAGAGAGGGAAGCATCAGCAGCTGGGTTTTCAAAGCCGGGGGGCTCTCAACCACGGCTTCCCAGAGTCTCATCTGGTCAAATCACACAACACTTCCTAAAGTGAGCCCCAAAGTAAAGCCTCTCCTCAGGGTTTATATAGCCTTCTCCTGGCTCAGAGAATGTAACAACCTTCTGGACCCACTGCCCAATCACAAAGTATCAAGGTGTGGGCTTTTCCTGAAAAACAAGCCTCCCACCACAGGCTCCAGGTGCACTTAAGCTAGGGGCAGGGAAGATCTTTAAATCTGCATTTCCATTACAACATCTCAATTTACATCTATATCATGATATTTGTGTTTTTGGGGGTCTTTAAAGAGCTGATTACTTTCTAGGTCCAAAGGAAATATGTCCCAAAACCACACTATATTTATTCATTTATTTTCCTTATAGAAATTTTAGATCTAATTTTGATATTCCTTCTTTGTGGCAAATTATTTGGTCATTCAGAGAATTATCATATCTTGGTCAAGAATCTTAGAGTTGAGAGATATTTTGTGCTTTGAGTACATAATTTGTATGCTAAACATGAATTTGCACTCCACTGAAAAGTCTATGTAATATAAAGCTAGTTTGGAGATAGGGAAAAGGACTAGACTTGTAATTTTACTGGCATAAGATATTCCTTTATAAGGAAACTAACTCTCTCACTTCAACTCAGCAGTTTCTCTTCCACTTATAGCTGTTGAGTATTGCCTGACAAGTAAAGTGACTTTTCTAGGTCACACAATATTTGTCAGAAGAAAAACTAATCCAGACCATCTTGACTCAAAGGCCAGTTTTCTCTCCACTATGACTTCTTTTGAAATAAAGGTTTAAAATTTCCTCTGAGATAACTCTAGTTAAAACCACAAACCCTGCTAATAACTTTCATTGACAAGCATTTGTTTATTTTTTTCTCCCAAGCCCTTCCCAACTGGAGAAATATAACAAAACCCTTATAAAATATGGATAAATAAGCAATACAAATCTCCACATTGACTATGTCCAAAAATGTGTATATCTGTATATTTAGTCCATTGCCTTTCTTTCAGGAGGAAGATAGCAACAGTCCTTTGCAATCATGCTTGGCCATTGCGTTGGGTAGACAGATTGTGTTATATAAATGTAATGGAATACTATTGTATTCATATACTGGTGATAATAAAATCACATTTCTGAAAATCATTTAATAACTCAAGGATTAAGCATATAATCATATTAAATATTCCTATTTAAAATGGGTAAAATAATAACAATATTAAGTGGGGAAGCTAGATGGCAGAGTTTATAGAGTGCCAGGCCTGAGTTCAAATCCAATTTCAGACACTTAGTAGCTGCATTATCCTGGGCAAGTCACTTAATCCTGTTTGCCTCAGTGTCCTCATCTGTAAAATGAGCTAGAGAAGGACGTGACAAACCATTCCAGTATCTTTGCCAAGAAAACACCATATAGTGTCATGAAGAGTCAGATGCTACTGAAACAACTGAATATCAAAATAATCACAACTACAAAGAAAACAAATACCATTTAAAGGGGGTAAATTTCCATTATGTAAAAACTTTAGTCAGCATACTACACAATTCCTAGTCTTCTATGAAATTAATTGGCTCTAGCCAACTTTTGAATGCCTTTTTATTTCCTGGACTTACATATTGATTGGGCGTGGCGGTAGGATAGGATGTCTACAAGCTAACCGTTGAACTTAGGAAAGTTCATTCTCAGGAACTCTAGTTTCTTCTGTCACTTGCTCAGAGAAAATAAAGGGAAAGTTGTCAGGATCTGAAAGTCCAAAATTCCTCATTTTGACTTGACATTTGTTTTCCCTACAAATCATTATTACTTTTCTTTGGTAGAGAAGAACGATATCCCTAGCTGCCCTTTTCCATCTCTTTCCTTCAAGCCTAGAAATCTGCCAAAAGTTAAAGCTTCACAAAAAAAGTGAGCCATTCATATCACACTGTTATAGACCATAAAGAGGGAGGCTTCTCCAAAAAAAATCCATCCTCTTGGATAAGAGTCCAGACATCAGTCATTTTGCAAGTAGCTTTAGTCACTAGGAACCCATGAAAAGAATTTCCTGCATTCCTCTCAGCATCATTCCAGAGTAGACATCTACATCCATGGATAATGCACTTCAGGCAAACATCTCCATAATACAATCTCACCAGGTTGTTACTGAAGACTAATATAAACTGTTTAAGAACTCTGCTCCTATATAAATCTTACCTATCCTTCAAGGCTCAGCTCAATTCTCCCATCTTTTCCATAGGTGCTTCATCCAATAGCAATCATTCCTTTCTCTGACCTCTTGCAGTTACTTCTTATAGCTAGTGAGTCAGTCAATAAATATTTACTAACTGCTTACTTTGTGCTAGGTGCTATGCTAAGTGTTGTTTGATGCTTTGTCATATGTTCCTTCATATTCATATATTCTATTACTGGTTCATATCATTATGTGCATTTGTATGTGTTGTTTCCATAACTAGACTGGAAACTCCTTGAGTGCAGAGAATAACTCTTATATTTCTTTTCATTGTTACAGGGCATATATTGCTAAACCTAGAGTGGAATTAATACATATTGTGAAAAGGATTGAAATTCAGCTTGATTTCTTGCTTCCAGCCTGAATTTAAGGAGTGATAAAATCCCATTAATATAACCTATTACTGAATGAATTGTCTATTTTCCTTCTCTCTACATAAATACTAATTGTTACTAGTATATAGCATTACTATAGCAGTACTCTTTCAATGTTTTATCATGGCATAGTGGTAATTTATGGTTCTTTAGTATGTCAATGACATACAAGAGCTCTTGATTCTACCAACATTATGAGGAAACCACTGTCAATTGTGAGAAAAGGAATGATGTGACTGGATATGAGTAAAAAAAAATTATTCCACTGGTGGAATGACAAATAGATTAGAGTGTCAATTGAGTAGAATTCCAAATTTTTTTAAAATTTTGTTTTTGGAAGCTCTTGAGGGAACTCTGCTATGACCTGCACTTTGGGCTTTGGGTATGGCAATGATCATATAGAGAAAAGGAGAGATAAGAGAATTGTTGATTTGATGATTGAATGGATATGAGAGAAAGAGAAAAATCAGTGATGACCTCAAGATTCTGAAAAAGGGAGATGAAATGAATGATGGTGGAGTAGACAAAAATAGAGACAAATATGGGGAACATTTAGAGGGAAAGATAAAGACCTTGGTGTTGTACTTCATTTGAACAATATACTAATGAGTTTCAGAGAATGACTGCTAATTGAGATGACAGTGGCAAAGTACTGGGTAAAGAATGAGTGAGATGATGCTAAGGGTCATGATTCCAACCTCATCTAAAATCAATATACTTGTACTTTAATGTACAAACTTTGTCCAAAGGCAAACAAAGGCAAACTATTAACACTCTGAGAGGAAACAAACTACAAGTGTTTTTTTTTTTTTTGGATGGGGGGTATTGAGGGGGGGTTAGGGAGTGAGGCAATCAGGGTTGAGTGACTTAACCAGGGAAGTGTCAAGTGTCTGAGGCTGGATTTAAACTCAAGTTCACATGACTCCAGGGCCAGTGCTCTATCGAGTGTACCACCTTGCTGTCCCAAATACATGTATTTTGGCAGGACTACTTTAAATAAAGGCAGACAATATAAAGATATATCCAAATGAAAGAACAGTTCACAGATGCTTCTCAGAGACAAATACAAGAGTTGATGGAGCTGATTAGAATCGTGACTATTAGGGCAGTAAGAAACATCATTTCATAAGAAACTTATCCTTCCTCCTTGTGTTCATAATGGTAAGAGGTAAAAAGATCATCAGGAGGATTGCTCCTACTTAAGATGCCATCCACTTGTGAGTTCTTCAAACTCAAAATAATCAACACTAAGCTCATTATCTTTGTATCTAAACCTTATCCCCATTCTAATATTTCTATCTATGATATTATTATTCATTGTCTCCCTTGTTTAGAACCACTGAATTATCATTGATTCCTCTCTCTCCTCCCTCATTTTGAATCAGTCAAGTCCTGTTGATTCCCACTCAGCAACAACTCTCATCTCACTCTCTAATATCTCTATGTGTCAAAGTACAGCCTCCCATCATCATTTACTGCATATATTTTAATAATTTCCTTTAAATTTTTTTAAATCTACTATGCTGATGCTTTAATTTGCCTTTTATATAACTACCAGGAAAAATATTAGATACATAAATATGGTCACATTTTTCTTCTTCTAAAAAATCTTTAGTGACTCCATGTTCTTTCTTAATTAAAATACTTATTTAATTAAAAGGCTTTTTTCTTAGCTATCACATTTTTCAAAATTTACCATTACATTACTTTTCAATGTTTATGTCATTATTTTTCCCTATGTGAAGAACCATAATTGGAGAGGTTTTTCATTTGCTTGTTTTTGTCTTTCTAGTGCCACAAGGCACTGAGATGTTTTTTTGGGGTGGGGAGAAACTTTTTGGGTGGAGAGATGGTAGATTAATCTTGTGGATTAGATAATAACACAATTAAATGGATTCAAAACTGGTTGAATGACAAGGTTCAAAGAGTATTTATTGATGATCTAAAATCTGTCTTGTAGGAGTCCTCCAGTGGAGTAATCCAGGGATGGGTGCTTGCCTGTGTGCTATTTAATAGCATTATCAATAACTTGGATTAAGCTGTAAATGGCGAGCTCATTCAATTTTCAGATAATACAAATCTGAAAAGAATTGCTAACACAATGTATGGCAGGCAGCCAGAGAGGCAACAAGAATTTATTAAGCATTTACTATGTACTAGAAATTATGCTAAGTACTAGGAATAAAAATACAAGTAAAAAGAAGGACAGCTCCTGCCCTCGAAAAATTGAAAGGGGAAAAGTTTAGAAAAGGGGGAAGAATGGTACTTACTTGGGGGCATGGTGATGAAGTCCAGAGAAAAAAGCACAGAAAGGATAATGAAACATAACTATCCTGAGCCCACTGCCAAAATTGTGACCTAGGCAGGCGACCAGCATGATGGAAGGATGTTCCAGGGGGAAAAAATGTAGTCAAGTTTAGAGAGATTCATAAACATATCAAAGAGGGGAACAAAGAATGGCCAGTCTAGTCTCATCCCCCAAATAGAGGCTCCTGAAGGAACTCAACAGCAGGAGGAGTCAAAATCTAAAAGGATCTTGACAAATTAAACCATCAAACTGAATAACTGTCATGTGAAAGCGAGATTAAATTGGTTCTACTAATTTTCAGAGAGTAGAACAATGCAATAATTGCAAAGAGGTAAATTTAGGCTTCCTTTCAGAATAAAAGGAAAAAAATCCCTAACAATTATATCTATTTGGAAGTCTAATGGACTACTAAAGATCTACCTGGTTTTTGTAGGTAATAGTCCGTTTCTTTTTAATCAAGGGTTTTGATAGCATATAATCACGTGTAGTACACTCTGTGATGATTTTTCTTTTTTTTTTTCTCTGTCATGATAGCTCCTTCATTTTTTTCTAGAGATCGTTCTATACTCCTTCATGTAAGATTTGTCCCTATATAAGTCACCTGAAAGGTGAGGATTTTAATGTTTGACATATCTGTGAAGCTTTACATCACATCTGAAAGCTGTGTAAAATAGTAGATTTTTGACATCAGGTTGACATATTGCACCCCTGAGTGTAATGAATGGGTGAATGCTGCTACTCATTTCTTCTCCCTTTGATAGCACTGAATGACCTTCCCCCTCCCCACCCCCATGGTAGAATGAATATTTATTTACATCAGACCTTATCCCATGATAGGGAAATATTTACTAAAACTACCATATGGTATAATTATATGTTTAATTTCTTCTAAGTAATTAAGATAACTTATCTTTGCATGTCATATTTTCTAGCATTTCTAAATAGTTTTGTTGATTAAAGAACATTAAATCTCAAAATACGAGGGTCATCAGGAATCTGAGACCATTTATTACTTTCCCAATTAAAAAATACAGTATCTTCTCCTATATTGCTCTAGACATGACCATCAGTTCTTTAAACATATATACACATATATTCTGGGGGCGAAGCTAGGTGGCACACTGAATGGAGCACTGGCCCTGGAGTCAAGAGGACCTGAGTTCAGATCGGGCGTCAGACACTTAACACTTACTAGCCATGTGACCTTGGGCAAATCACTTAACCCCAACTGCCCTCCAAAAAGCTAAACAAACAAACAAACAAAAAGATTCTGCAAAAGAAGGTTCATCTTGAACTAGAAGACTTAAGTGCTAGTTCTGTTCATGCTACTTCATACATTGGTCAATTCAATGGATCTTTCTGCCCATCAGGAAAAAAAAAGGAGTTTAGACTCAACATTTTGAAGTTTAAAAGGTCTAAAAAGGTCTAAAAGCCCATGATTTGAGATATTCCGTGGTATTGATTATTTTCAAGCTTCTTGGTGAGATATTTCATCCTTATCAAATCTAAATCCAACATATAACAGTTTAAGGGCATTCCCTTTTCTTCTCTCTTCAATGGACATAAAGGAAAGCTTATTAACTTCTTAGAAGCATCTTATGTTTGAAAAAGCCCACACTTTTCACACTAAATGGTCCTACCTAGTATTTTTCTTAATGTCTTACTTTTCAACCTATAATCATTCATGTTATTCTCCTCTGAAACCACTGCAATTCCCAACATTCTTCTTCTCCTTTATATCCTAGAATTAAGCAAAGCCTTTTAGTAATGTCTCAAGCAGAGCTCAGTGTACTAGCTTAACGTAACTGTTGAGTCATTTTAATGCTCTTTCATGGTTGACTATTTCCCACTTCAACCCATGTTTTGTTTTTTTTATTTTCCTTCATTTCGCCTCTGGCAACTCAAAATTGTCTTACAGATTAATTATGATGTACTGTACTTCAGTAAAGTTCAAATACTAATATTGCATGGCTTTATTAAAATACATGATTTTCTGTAGCTGCCATGTGAAACAAAATTGAAGAGGAAGAGAGGAAAATGAATCTCAGAAGGAAATGTTTTAACATCTTATGACAACAGATATTATTTATGAAAAACAGAATAAAATTACATTCTTAGATACTAATATATATTGAGTTATTTGTGTTTGCAGCACATATGGTAGTTGGGAAAAATCATAACTCAGAAGTTTAATCATGAATCTTCTAGCCTTTGTGTAATTTTACATCAGGAGAGGCTCAATTATGTGATAGATTGTCTTGTAAAATATTTTGGATTGCTCCTATAATCAATGTTTTATAATATTCTCTGAGGACAGTAATATAAGGTTCACAGCTCTGATTACATTGATCCTTTCACAATAAGCAATGCTTTTAATGCATTTTAAATCAGAACCTCTAGTTGTATTTCTATTAGAAACTGAAAACTGCCCTCCTTTGTGGTTGTCTTTACAGCAAGCCATGGTGTATTTTGCTAATACCTTCCTTATTACAGCCTGCTGCAGTGGTCAAGTGAAGTCAAAAACAAAAATGCATATTCTATAAATAGAAATTATATTAAAGAACAATACCTCTGCTATTTTAACCTTTTAAGGTAAAAAAAATACTGGCTTAAGTTTATCTTATAATGAAACTCGGAATTTGGAGGATGTATTTGGTGTAGGCCATAACATAATAAGCAAACACATTGACAATAGCTTTACAATGACCTTTGAATATAAATGAAGAAAAATGGGACTGCAATATGTGAACTATCACTGGCAAAAGAAATATTTAAAATAAAATAATTTCAAAAGGGAAAAATAAGTTTATTTTAGTAATAGTTATAAGGATAGAAAGTGTTCCATTAGCCATGACTGCTTTGCTTTATAATATTAAATTATCCATATGTTGTGGAAAAGGCTTTTAAAAAAATACTTCAGTGTCTCTATTTTTCTTGGTCTTTCTAAATTTCATTATTGAATAACTTCAGGTTCTTCATTAATTTATATTTACATTTAAAGAGACATGTCTTTTAACTGATCTTTTACAGAAAAGTTAGTGAACTCTTTTAGTGAAGAAAGTGTTCTCACTGAGAGTTTTCTTCACCAGTGAAATTGCAGTTCCAGGCCCTCCTTTCCACCACTTTTCCATACCTCCCCCCTCTCTAAAAAAAAAAAAAAAGTCTTAATATTACTTTCATATTCATCAGTGATAAAATGAAGATTTTCCAAAGTTGATTATAAAATGTCTAGAATCTCCAAGATTGTGAGTTATGAGATCTGAGGCACTAGGAATTGTCAGATTCTAGTCAGAGCCATAGTTCTTCTAGGCTATATATATTTTACTTCCAACATATGTCAGGTAAATTAACAAAATCTTCTTTGACAGTAAATTTATATCTTGTTTTTCCTTAGTAAATAGCATGACTAAAACAAATATTAATTTATCTTACCTTTAAAAAATGTTACTATGGGGGCAGCTAGGTGGTGCAGTGAATAGAGCACTGGCCCTGGAGTCAGGAGGACCTGAGTTCAAATCCAGCCTCAGACACTAAACACTAGCTGTTTGATTTTGGGCAAGTCACTTAACCTCAATTGACCTCCAAAAAACTAAAAAACAAATAAACAAACAAACAAAAAACCCCAGAACATTCCTACTTTAAGCCTTCACCACTTTTTTTTCAACACACCAGTTCTAAAATACTACTGGCCATTGTGCCAAGTGCTATTTCACTTTATTTGTTCCAAAGGCACCGTGCTTATGGCTTAAAAAACAAAACAAGCAAACAAAAAAGCCCCCACAGACTACTACAGGATTTGGTGAATCGAGTCCTACTGACCTATCAGCTTCATTTGTGATTTGGCAGATTTCTACCTCTCACTTTTCTTTTATACTTCACCCCTACAGGTTAAAGAATTTCTGTTTTCTGAGTCTTCTGTCATACTGTAAAACTACTGTCTCTGATTCCTTCAAACATTCTCATTTTGCCCTTATTTCATTCCATTAATTCCCTTTTGAAATGCACTGAATGGAATTGCATGTAGCAACAGTCTAGATACAGACCACAGTGGTTCCCTGTGTAGGCAATATAATGTAATATGTTTAAAGGGTTTTGTTTTTATAATATCTTTTCTGATGACAGCCATCATTAATATTGGCTATTTCAGCTTTAGTCACACATTGAGATGATTTGAATTCTGCCATCTCAGTATGTGATTTATTATGTGAAACGAAGAGCAGCCAGACCTGGCCAAAGATATGCAGAAGAAATCTTTGCTATTGGAAACACAATTGTAAAGATAGTCAAGGATCAGTCTTAAAAGAGTTCAACAGGAAAATATATTTGATAGCAAAAATATCTGAAAGAATAGAAAAGGTAAAAGATCATGCTTTTATCTACCCACCACAAAAGTAACTAAGAACATGCCAATTATCCTCTATTCATAATTTATCACATTAAATTGATCACTCCTTGCCTCCTTTCCTCTGAGGTTTATGAAATTCATATCCACCAAACAACCAAAATCTTGGTAACTGTTACTGACAGATCTCTAGATCTTTCTCCTCTTTCCTCACCAAGTTTAGTACTTGGCCCACAAATTTTCTCTCCTACCCTAGTCCTGTCCTCATAATAGGGAACTTCAAAATACATATTGACTCTCCCTCAAAAACCCCCAAAACTCAGTTCCTGAACTTACTCACTTTATATGACTGGCTCCTTCTCAGTCACAAATAAAGATTGTCATATCTTCCGTTTTGCTATCACTCTCAAATGCACCACCTCAATGTTAAAAAAATTCCAAATTTCCCTTATCTAACAACAAACTATTGGCTTCCCATCTCTCCCTCTGCTTTCCCTTACCAAACCACACTTTGTCCACCCGACAACTTCTAATCCCTTGACACTTTGTTTCTCACCTAGGCTGATACTCCTGCCCTGGACATCCTCTACTTTTCACCATCTTGACTCCTAGGTGAACCAGTTCAATTCCACTTTCAGAAGAGTTTTCTGACAAGTTTCATTCCTAGATAATTTCCACTATCTGCCCTTTCCTTCAGACAAATTCATTGCAATGAAGGTGGAGAAAATCAAGTAACTTCTGACAGAGACCATTACAAATTTATGTCACACACCCTCAGGTTGGCCCTCACTGATGCTAGACAATAGTTCCATATTAGTTTTATCGAATCACTCTTCCACCCTCCACAGTGGATCTTTCAACCCTTTACATACCTCCTCAAATTTTGCATGGCTTCCCCTTTCTTCCCTCTCTCAGCTGAGAACTCTACCTCATACTTTACAGGGGAAAAAATGATACCATTTGTTCTGAGCTCTCTCTTCTGCCTTCTTCTTTATCCTCTATATTCTGATGTCTTCTGCAATCACTGTCCTTCAGGTTTGCAATATAGATCTCATCCTCACTATCTTCAATGCCACATATCCAAGTTATTGCCAAGGCCTGTAGATTTCGTCTTTGTAATGTGTCTTGAGTGTTCTGCCTTCTCTCTTCTGACACTACCAGCACCATGTTATAGGCCCTCATCACTTCATGCCCAGAATATTACAATAGTCTTCCTTAAGTCTCTTTATATTCAAATTCATCCTCTGTTAAGTCACTAGTATGATTTTTTGTAAAATGCAAATCAGATTCTGTTATCTCCTTAATTAAGAACAGCGAATCCCTATCACTTTCCAGATCAAATAATAATTTTTTAAAAATCCTCTGGAGTTAAAAGACCTTCACAACCTTCTCCCTTCCTACCTTTTGAGTCTTCTTATGCCTTACTCCACAAAATGTCCTCTTCAATTCAGTGGCACTGGCCTCCTCTACTATTCTTTTTATATACTACTACTGAAATTTTGGTCCCTCTGGATGACCCTGCTTCCCTGGCCATGTATTCTAATACTGGTTGCACCTTCATTCTTCATTTTTCTTAGCTCAGTGGCTGAAGAGGGGAAATTGAAATAGTCATTGTTCATCTTTGCCACCTCCAGGTTCTCCCTCTACCCCTATGTAAACTCTCTTCCCTTGAAGTTTATGCTATTCATATCTATCACCCAATCAAACTTGGTAGCTATTTGTTAGGGAATCCCCAAGTATAATGGCAAGCAGAGTAATATTTTGCTCCTTGCTTCAGATCTTCAAGTGCCTTTGAGCCTCACCTTTGCTTATGTCAAGTCTTTGTTGGACACAGTATACCTTGTGTTGCCCTTAATCCAAAAGGAGTTTAGAGATCTTCCCTGCCTGTAATAGGCCTAACATCATCTCATGGAGCCCATGGTATTCCACCAAAAGAGCAGAACAGGAAAGTTGGAACAGGAAGGGTGGAACAGGAAAGAACAGAGCAGATAAAACTCAAGCAACAGCAAGACCAAGCAGAGCTAAGAGAGAGAATGTCTGTGATATCCACACCCTGTCTATTGTTCTGTGTTGGGGTTACTTTGTCAGATAAAAGCATTCTGTCTGTTGATTGTGCTAGTGATACTTTGTCAGACAAGCACTCTGTTGATTGTTGTTGATTTCTCAGACAGAAAGTGATTTGAGATGATAGTGCTGGCAATGTGTGTAAATATTGTTGTAGCCCTGTTGAGATCTGTTTTTCTAGAGACAGAAACTGAAGAACTTGGGGTGGAGCAGTCCCTGTGAGCTGTGAACAGGAGAGGAGAGCTGTGAATCCAGAAAACAGCTGGGTTAATACAGGCAAGAGCTGGGAAGGTGAAAGAGATTTGTAAGGCACTCAGTGCTGACTTATGATATTGTAACTTACTGAATGAGATGCTTTGTTTAAGACTATGTGACCACATTAGTATTAAGTTCTTAGGTTATGTTCTTGTGAATGTTGTGTTTTAGTTCCTTGAATGTTTTGCTTTAGTTTTATAGTTTATACTATAGTTTATAGCTTATGTACTATATACTATAAGTTTATATACTATAGTTTATACTTTATAGTTTAGTTGCTTTAGTTGAATAGAGAGTCCACTATACTATGAGTTTAGATCTTTAAAGTTATTCACAGCAGTGGTCCTCAGGGGAACTGTTCATGATTGACCTTATACCAAGTTATTTCCATTCTTTCTTCAATTTGTTCATTATATGAGTCTGTCCTTTTTTCTTTCCTCTCCGACTTCTTCTCTTATGCCAGGGGACTTCACAAACATTAACTCTCCCTCAAAATCTCAACCCTACTCTCATCTCCACCCCATATCAGCCACATGAATACCTGTGATCTTGTCATCACCCATAAATATACAACCTCTATGTATGTTCCAGAACCCTGAAGCATCCTTATCAGATTATAATATAGACTTTTTATCTCTCCCCTTGCCTTCCCTTACAAAACTTTACTCTTTGTGCACACCATGACCTCTAATCTCTTGAACCGCACTTCTTACCCATGACATCTCCCCTGACCAATATTTCCTGTTTTCCCCTTTTTAATCCCTTAATGAACTAATTCATCTCTATACTGTCCTCTCTAGAATTCCTAACCCCATTATCATATTAACAATTATGTCCAATAAACTTCAGCATGAGATTATTCCCACCATTTATCACCTTGACTCCTACAAATGTGCTGACAAACAGGTAGAGAAAATCACAGACTGCTCTACCTGGGTCTGATACCAATCTTTTGTTACATAACCTCAAATGGGTCCTCACTGCTGCTAAGCAATTCTACTTTATCTCTCTTATCAGCTCACTATCCCACTCTCCACAGCAACTCTTCCAATCTTTTGCATTCCTCCTCAAGCCTCCCGTGGCTCCCCTTTCCCTTTCACTCTCAGGGAAGAAATTTGTCTCACATTTTACATGAAAAATTGAGGCCATTCACCACAAATTTCCTCTTCTCTTGTTTTCTTCATTCCCTATCACTCAGATGTCTTCTACCACTACATCCTCCTTCACTCCTGTCTCATATGATGAAGTAGCCTTACTCCTTACCAAAATAAAACCCTCTCTTTTTTTTTTCTTTTTGGAGGGCTATTGGGGTTAAGTAACTTGCCCAAGGTCACACAGCTAGGTTTTTGTTTGTGTGTGCGTTAAGAGTCTGAGGCCGGATCCAAACTCAGGTCCTTCTGACTCCAGGGCTGACACTCTACTCACTGCGCCACCTAGCCGCCCCTCCTCTCTTTCTTTAATGATCTCTTTCTATACTGTCTCTTGCAATAGATCACTCTGTCCCCCACACTCTATCACTGATTTTAATCTTTTTCTTATGGCTCATTCCCTATTGCCTACAAATATGCTCTTGTCTTCCTCAATCTGAAAATCCCTCACTTGTTCCATTCCTCTCAACTACTCTCTAATCTCTTCTGCCTTTTGTAGTTAATTCTCTAAAAACTGTCAACTACAATGGCGCCTTCACTTTTTCTCATCTTACTCTCTTCTTAACCCATTAAAATCTCACTCCTGACCTTATTCTTCCATCAAAACTGCTCTATTCCAAGTTATTAATGATCTCTTAGTCGCCAAATCCAATAGCCTTTGCTCTATCCTCATATCCTTGTCCTTTCTGAAGCCTCTGACACTCTTGATAATTCTCTCCTACTTGACACTCTCTCTAGGCTCCCATTCCTCATCTTTCCAGTCTTCTTACCTCTTAAACCCCACCACACATTCTTTGATCTGGTGACACTGGCCTCCTGGATATACTATGAACAGGAACCTGCATCTCTTGATTTGGGGCATTTTCTCCAGTTGTCTCCCATACCTAGAATACTTGCCATCTTCTGCTCTACTTCCTAAGCGCTCTAGTTTCCTTTAAGTCCCAACTAAAATTCTTCCTCTCACTAGAACTCTTCCCTTACCTCTTTTGCTTGTCTCATCTACCTGACTGTTCCTTGTCTGTCTCTTTTGGTGGATTCTCTTCTAGGTCATACCCCCAAGCCCTAATTGTCCCTCAGAGCTCTGTCCTGGGCCTTCTTCTCTTTTCCTGCTATATTACTTCACTAAATTATCTCATCAGTTTCTATGGGTTTAATTGTGATTTCTATGCTGATGATTCCCAGATCTACCTATCCTGCCCCCAACTCCTGACCTCTAATCTTGCATCTTCAACTGCTTTTCATACATCTAGAATAGGATGCCCAGCAAAAATCTTAAGCTCAATATGCACAAGACAAAATTCATTATGGTCTTCTCTTAAGACCCTGCCTTCTCTGTCTTTAGAGACCAGAGCCATCCTCCCAGTCCCTTAAGTTCACAACTTAGGAATCATCCTATCTCTATCTCACTATCTCTCACCTCTCCTAACCCTTGTCCACTATATACTGTTCCCAAAGCCTGTTGATTTTACCCCTGTGATATCTCTTCCATTAATCTATTGCAGACTCTCATCCCACACATGGAATATTGTAATACCCTTCCTCAAGTCTCACCCACTCTCCAATTCATGTTCCATTAAAATGCCAAAGTGATTTTTTTCTAAATATAGGTCCAATCAGATCATTCTTCTCCTCAATAAACTCTAGAGATTTTCTATTTTGTCTAGCATCAAATACAAAATCCTTTGTTTGAAGTTCAAATTCATTCATAATGTATCCAATCCTCATCTCTCTAGTTTTCTTATCTCTTAAAACCCACCACATATAGGGGCGGAGCCAAGATGGCGGAGTAGAAACAGCTCATCCAAGCCACTCTGCCCCCAGATTCCCCCCAAACTATGTAAAAGGGGACTCTGAACAACTTCTGGAGCCCCAGCACCCACAGAACGACACAGAGAAGCTAACCTCCTGCTGAGGACAGCCCAGCAGCCCTGCAGCAAGGACCAGCATAGCTGTCTGGAAGCCGGCAGCCCGCAGCCCACAGAGCGTGGGGAACAGAGCTGAGCCCAGGTCCCCGTGAGCCGAGGTTTGAGCCCCAGGGTGGCAGGGCCAGCAGCTGGCTGGAGGAACCCCAGAACACCAGCAGCTGTGGAGATTCCAGAATTATCAACATAGACATGCCTAGGACAAAGTAAGAGGTTAGTGTCCTATGGACTTTGGGACCAGTATTTGGGGAATGCATCGGCTCCCTCCCTGGGGGCTAGAAGCCACTGAGGAGACATGCCATGTTGTAGTTTTCAGAGGCAGTTCCAGCTCCTGGCCTGCATGCTAACTGTAGGGAGATACAGCGATCAGTCTTGGGGGGTAATCGCTCTTGCTATAACCTCCCTGGATCTGGATTGTGATCTGGGGTGGAAGTCCTAGGTGGGTTTGCAGCTTGCCAGAAATGGAAGTTGCCCCCCACACGTTCGGGATGAAAATTCCTCCATCTGGCCTTAAAGCCATAGTGTGGCAACAAGCCCAAAAGTCAAGTAATTAAGTGGCAACATGCCAAGGCAAAGGAAACAGAAAAATGCAACCCTAGACTCCTATTTTGGGGGCATAGAGTGGGAAAAGGACTGTGAGGTCAGAAGTCCTGCTCCAAAAGCCCCAGGGGAAAACATGAGCGGGTTGCAGGCTATAGAGGAGGTTAAGAAGGACTTTAAAAATCAAATAAGAGAAGTGGAGGATAAATTGGAAAGAGAAATGAAAAGGATGCAGGAAAAGTATGAAATGAGGGTCAACAGCCTGACTGAGGAAAACAACACCTTAAAAAACAGACTAACTCAAATGGCAAAGGAGGCCCAAAAGGGCAATGAGGAGAATTATGAATGAATTAATGCCTTAAAAAGTCGAATTTGCCAGATGGAAAAAGAATCTCAAAAGTTCACTGAGGAGATTCGTTCCTTCAGAGTTAGACTGGAGCAAATGGAAGCTAATGACTTTATGAGAAATCAAGATGCTGTTAAGCAGATACAAACAAAGGAAAGAGTAGAAGGCAATATGAAATATCTCATGGGAAAAACCACTGACCTGGAAAATAGATCCAGGAGAGACAATTTAAAAATTATTGGACTACCTGAAAGCCATGATCAAAGAAACAACCTAGAAATCACCCTTCAAGAAATTCTCAAGGAAAATTGCCCTGATGTTTTAGATCCAGAGGGCAAAATAGAGGTTAAAAGAATCCACAGATCACCTCCTGAAAAAGATCCCAAAAAGAAAACTCCCAGGAATATTATAGCCAGGTTCCAGAATCCCCAGATCAAGGAGAAAATACTACAAGCAGCCAGGAAGAAACAATTTCAATATTGTGGAAACACAATCAGAATAGCCCAGGACCTGGCAGCTTCTACACTGAGGGATTGAAGGGCATGGAATATGATATTCCAGAGGGCAAAAGAACTGGGAATGAACCCAAGGGTCACCTACCCAGCAAAACTGAATATTTTGTTTCAGGGGAAAATATGGTCTTTCAGTGGAATAGAGGACTTTCAAGCATTCTTGAGGAAAAAACCAGAATTGAATAGAAAATTTGACATCCAGACACAAGAAGGAAGAGATGCCTGAGAAGGTAATCAGGGAAAAGAAATCAAAAGGAACTTATCAAAGTTGAACTATTTACATTCCTATATGGAAAAGCAATAACTGTGACTGATGATATCTTTCTCACTATGAAAATAATGGAAGAAGGGGGTGTGGTCATATGAATACATATGTGAATGTGTGTGTATATGGTTACAGTTATATATGGATAGAGGGCATAGGTTGAACTTGTTGGGAAGGGAGAATACTCAAGGGATGAAATTATGAGGTGAGAGAGGAAAGTGGCAAGAGGAGATGGGGAGAGACAGGGTAGGGTAAACTATCCCATGTAGAAGAAGAAAGGGGAAGTGGTTGCAAGGGAGGGGGAGAATAGGAAGGCAAAATAGGCAAAACCACATTCCCATTGAATTTGATTCAGGGAGAGAATGACATATATACTAAA
The DNA here is from genome assembly GCA_011680675.1 of Gymnobelideus leadbeateri. Classification (NCBI taxonomy): domain Eukaryota; kingdom Metazoa; phylum Chordata; class Mammalia; order Diprotodontia; family Petauridae; genus Gymnobelideus; species Gymnobelideus leadbeateri. Next base: position 73,597 of record WOXC01011006.1, on the reverse strand, counting down.
TGGGATATCTAAACCTGCAGCAGGATAGGGGGAAGGGGGATGAGAGGAGGGATGATGGATGGGAGGGCATCCTTGGGGTGAGGGGAGGTTGGAAGTACCCACTATAGAAGAGGGACAGGATCATGTAGGGAATGGACCAGGTGGGGGGGTGGGATGAGTGGGAGGGAATTATAAGCAGCCCTGTACAATATATCTAGTATGATAATGTTTTGCATAGCTAGACATGTACAACATATACTGAATTACTTATCTCCCAAGAGGGAATGGGTGACAAGGGAGGAAGGAAATGGATCTGAAATTCGAGGTCTTAACATTAAATGTTTCAAATATATATAAATACTATTATTAATACTCTTTTGCTTATAATTGGGAGACAAGATGTGCAGGCATTGGTACACAAAGATTCACCTTCCTCTAATGGAAAAGTCGAAGAGGGTATGGGAGAAGGTATGGGAGAGAGCAGATTGGAGGAAGTGATATCTTGTGGGACTGCTATTCTGGGAGGTTGGGTAGGGGAATAACGGGGGGGAAATGATTGTAACTCAAAATCTGGCAGAAATGAATGATGTAAAACAGAAGTTAATACAGCATTTGTTTAAAAAAAAAAAAGAAATAGCAAAAAAAAAAAAAAAAACCCACCACATTCATTGATCCAGTGACACTGGCCTCCTGGATATACTATGAACAGCAAACTCCATCTCTTGATTTGGGGCTGTCTCCCATCCCTAGATTATTGCCCTCTTCTGCTCCACTTCCTAAGCTCTCTATGTTCCTTTAAGTCCCAACTAAGATTCTTTCTCTTACTGTAACTCTTACCCTACCTCACTTTATTCTAGTGCCTTTTGTCTGTCCCAAAAGAAAATATTCTCTAGGTCTGTTTGGCCCTATTATCCTCGACAGAGATTCCTGATCACCTTAGAATATAAAAGTTCCAGTATTGCTTCTCAGACATGGTAAGTGTTCAAGAACATATAATCACCATGCCATGCCCTGATGACCTGTTTGCTAGATGGGTTTCCATAAGGAGATGAGTGACTTTGAGTCTTCCCAGGCTGAAGATAAGTGTCACGTTATTCTTGTTGTATATTTTTCTTTTACCAAGACAAAGATAACCTACTTTTTGTTACAAGTATCTCGTTTTTTTTCTCAAGTCAGACCTGAAATAAGACAGTTCTGTTATTAGGCCTGCCTCTTACAGCCAAGAAATAGGAGAATGAGAAGGAAGTACTATCAGGAAAACCTATAAAAGAAAGAATAACCAGGGGAAATGTTGATTGATAGCATAAAAGATTATAGAGAGGTCAATTAAGAGATTAATTGGTAACTTTGAAGTAAACAATTGGAAGCTAGACTACAAGAGATTTAGAAGAAAATGAGAGGAGAGGAAATAGATATACCAATTGAAACCACTTTCTCAAGGAGTTAGCTATGAAAGGGAGAAGAAATATAGAATGATAGCTAACAGTGATGGTAAGATCCAATAAGGCTTGTTTTTTTTTTTTTTTTAATTATTTTAGTTTAGACAAGACATGGATATGTCTGTAAATAGCAGTGAAGCAGCCAGCAGATAGATAATGAAAATTAGTGATAGAGATGGGATGACTGAGAGAGCACTCTTCTGGAAAAAAAATAATATAGATTCTGATCAAGAATCTATGTAAATAATTTATCTAAGCAAAGGAAAAGGTCATTTTTTGCATATGAGGTGGGGTTTTATAAAGAGATTATTAGAGAAGGAGAAAACAGAGCTATCCATGAATATCTTCAAATTTTTGTTGAAATATATGACAAGGTCCTAAGGTGAAAGGAAGGGATGCCATAGGAGGCTTGAGAAGGGAGAAAAATGCTTTCGATGGATATTGTGCTGAGAGGAAAAGCAAACAGCCTAGGGAATTACAAAAAGGATTGTCTTGCTGTGATGAAGGCCCATTTGAACTTTTATAGCATAAATTTATAGTGGGACCAGTTAGTATGGTTTTGTAATTTTTTCTGTCTCAGTTGAAGAGCATGTGAATAGATATGAAGGCAGTAGATGATGAGAATAATCCAAGATTGTGGGTTGGCAGGGAGTGAAAAGTAATAAATAAGGCAATAATGGATTTGAGTGAAGAATTGAAATTTTCACCAAGTGGTGGATCTAGAACAGTGAGAAGAGTGTAGTCAATGCAGGTGCAATGCTGTAGAAAAGACCTGAAAAGTATAAGGACTGAAGTTCTTGATCATGTAAAAAAAAAAAAAAAGGTGTCATAAGACAGAGAGAGAATTATGAGACAATGATTAGATAAAATGATTTGCAAGTTCTTTGATAGGGAAATGGGGCAACTAGGTGGTACAATGGATAGAGCACCTGGCCTGAACTCATCTGCATGAACTCAAATCTGGCTTCAGACACTTACTAGTTGTGTGACCTTGAGCAAGTCACTTAACTCTGTTTGCTTCAGTTTTCTCTTCTGTAAAATGAACTGGAGGAAGAAATGGCAAATCATTCCAGTGTCTTTGATAAGACAACCCCACAAGGGGTATGAAGAATCAAACGTGACTTAAGAAAATGACTGAACAAAAACAACAACATATGTGGAAATAGGATACTTATGAGTGAAGGCAAGAACAAGAGTATGATAATCTCTGTGTGTAGCTGAGAAGGGATAAAGTCATGGGATATAAACAGAATAGAAACTTAAAAATTTGTGGTTTTGAGGGACTTCACATACATATATAAAATATGTATGTTTATATATGTACATATGTATTATATATAAATATATACACACACATATCTACACAAACACACATACATATTCATCAATTCTTTCTCTGGAGTTAATCAGCATTTTTCATCATGGGTATCTTGGAATTGTCATGGATTATTGTATTGATCAAAATAGCAAAGTCTTTCACAGTTGATTTTCCTTAAAACATTGGTGTTACTGTGTATAATGTTCTCTTGATTCCGTTTGCTTCATTCCATGCCAATTTTTGCATTTATTATTAAATTCCATTTTATTTGCTGACACTACACTCTGTATTTGAAGGAATAATTTGGGTATATTTTAAAGTTTCATTTGGGAAACTAAGTACTGACCAAATCTGGGCTGGTATCTATTTTTGCATGTCCTATAAACTAAGAATGATATTTTTAATTAAAATTTGACTATATTTTATAATATAAAGATTTTTTTTAATGGTAATAAAGCTGAAGAGGTTACCCATAAAGAGGGTTAGGGTTGCTCTGGAGACCCCAAAATACCAACACGCAGCGTCCTGCTGAATGAATTAAACTCAAGTCTTCTCTCAGCCAAAGAAAAGTTTATGAAAAAGTTTGCTTGTATTAGACACAGAGTAAGTCTGTGCTAGGTCATTCTATGGTGCTCTCACTATTCCGTGGCAATCTCCCCATTCTGTGGCACTCCCACCACTACATGGCACTCCCACAAACATTAAGACAGGATGGGGTCTTATATATTGAAAGTTGTGGGAGGAATCTAGGGGTGGTCTAGGGGAGGAGTTTGAGGAGAGTCTTCAGGTAGAGCTAATGAGGTCAATTAGTGATTAGGGGTGGGAAGTTTCTGGAGGCCACCTGGAGACCACAGACAATGGTGGGCTGGAACAGTTCAAGGGTGGATCAACACATTGACAGGCTCAAGGGTGGGAAGTGTAGTAACTGAGGGTGGGAAGTCTAGTAACAGTGGCTTGGGCTCAGCCACAATGCAAGGCTTATTTCCTCATGCAAATGCCTCATCAAATGAGACTATTTAATCAGAGTTCCAGAGCCTGTACCTCTAGGACTCAAAGAGAGCTCTAGGGGGCTCCCAGAGCCCATACCTGATCAAAGCCAGATTTGGTCTTTGGGACATAGTTTGACAGTCCCATTCTAAAAAAAAGCAAACTTAATGTGCATATTATGCCTTCCCTGCTAAATTGTCCCTTTGTACCATCTTCATTATGTTTCCAAGAATTCTTGCTGAAGTCTCCCTTTTGTAATGAAGAAGAATAAGGCAGAACTTATTTATTTATTTTGCAAATCTTCACAGCTATCAGTCAGCTAATTGGTCAAAAATTATCTTGAATCCTGGTGATTGAGCAATGTAACAAATAGCCATACCACTTAATTTTTATTTAACATCTGTAGATGTGGCAATATTATAAGGGCAGAAAAGATTAACACTTTGTCTATCAACATTTTTTAATATCAAATTCCAGAGTTGGAGTATATCAAGGTAATAAAATCTAGCAATCCCTTGACCACTCAGATAATAAACAAAGCATATCTTATCTCCTTTGGGAAATTCAGTTTGACCCACTGCCCAATCACACAACACCATCTATGTTCCAGGCACTGCACTAAGCACTTTATAAAATTATCTCATTTGGTCCTCACCACAATCCTAAGAAATAGATCTTATTATTTTACATTTACAGTTTACAGTTTAACAAACTGAGGCAGAAGGAGATGTTACTTGCTCCAGGTCACACAGCTACTAAGTGTCTGAGACTAGATTTAACTCAGGTCTTCCTGACTCTAGTCCCAAAGCTCTATTCCCTTAAATACCTAGATTCTTGCAATTCTCCTATCATTTTATTATTGTATGAATTTCCCAAAGGAGATAAGATATATACTGCAGCATGACCTTGTTTAATGGAAATGCAAATTTAAAGATCTTCCCCACCCCTAGGCCCTTTGATAGGCTTAAGAGACTCTGAGAACCTTCCTCAATTTGAAAATATATTCTGCCCCCTAATAGGCTGAATGTGGTCACATGGAGCCTGTGGCAGAAGGCTTGGTTTTCAGGAATGCCCACATCTTGGTGCTGTGTGATTGGGCAGTGGGTCAAGAGTGTGGATACATTCTCTGACCCAGCAGAAGGCTATATAATCCCTGATGAGAGGCTTTGCTTTGGGGCTCACTCTGAGAAGTGTTGTGTGATTTGACCAGATGAGACTCTGGGCAGCTGTTGAGAGGCACTCCCCACCTGCGTTTGAAAACCCCGATGTTGATACTTCCCTCTCTGGTAACTATGATTTGGTATTGATGAAATGGTTGGGCATTTTGGAAGCCTGTCTGCTTGATCTGTTTGTTTCTCTGTCTTGTAAGTTCTGTCTGTATACTTTGAAGTTTGGGGGGCTGACCTTTTTCCCCCAACTAGGTAAACTATATTGATTGATTAAAGTAAGCTCGTTAACCCATTTTGAATTGCTTTCCTTTAGAAAAGCAGAACTAAGAACCTGAGTTGGCAGCCACCCTGGGATGTTGGGGTGCTTGCTGCTATACAAAGTATATTTTCAAATCAAGGAAGGTTCTCTGTCACTTGAGCCTATCAAAGGGCCTAGGTACAGAGATCTTAAATTCCCATTCCCATAACATTGGGCCCAAAGATCTTACACACCCATGGCATGGGCAATTTATATTTGAATTAGCATTAACATCTCTTTAGGTAACATAATCCACACAAAATAGAGGCATCACATTTGCAAGATACACGAGGTAACAACTCCTTACCAAAGTGGCCACAGGACCTTAAACAAACACCAAGGACATTGTACTATAATCCCCTCAATCCAAAACAAAAATGTCCAGATAAAGTTTTCTTGCAGGGAGGAAGGTGTCCTTCCCCCAACACTTAACCAACCCCTGCTTCCAAGTTCTGAGGTGTGGCTGGGCAACAAAACCAACAGGGTGGGGTCCTTGGGAGTCCTTGGCTCTTCACCCCACCTACCATAGACACAAGTCCATCCTCCCCCTGGGGCCCAAACTGTGGGATGCAGCAAGAAAACACATTCAGTGTTCCTGCCTTGCCTCACAGTCCTTATCTTGTCCTATGGCTGAATTCCTAACTCTTTCTACTTCCACAGGAGGCAGCCACTCCTGGCTTTTGCCCCAGTCCAGATACTGGCAGCTCACCATTCCTGCTCTCAGCTCAGCAAAGTCAGCATGCAGGCTGTTCTTCTCTCCTATTCCATGGCTCCACAGAGTCACAGCTGCCACAATGGGGAAACAAACAATCATTCCACCCCCCATACTTTACTTTTAGTCTGCAGATCCTGTTCATGACATCATTTGTAGCCGCAGGCATCCCAGCATACCCAGGGTGGCTGCCAACACAGATTCTTAGATCTGCTTTTCTAAAGGAAAGCAATTCAAAATGGGTTAACAACCTTGTTTAATCAAATATATCCAATTTACCTAATTCAGGGGGAAAAGGTCAGTACCTTCAGAGAATACAAACAAGTTTCAAGCAGAAGTTACCAGAAGCCAGAGAAACAAATCAAGCAGACAGGCTTCCAACTGTCTCACCATTACATCCATACCTAGTCACAGTTATCAGAGAGGAAACCACCAACACAAGTTTTCAAAGTCGGGGAGCTCAATGGCTGCCCAGAGTCTCATCTGGTCAAATCATATAACTCTCCTCAAAATGAGCCCCAAAACAAAATCTCACATCAGGGTATATATAGCCTTCTCCTGGCTAAGAGGATGTCACAACCCTCTTGACCGACTGCCCAATCACACAGCACCAAAGTGTGGGCATTCCTGAAAACCAAGCCTCCCACCACACGCTCCAGGCGACCACATTCAGCCTATTAGGGGGCAGAGTATATTTTCAAATCTGAGAAGGTTCTCAGAGTCTCTTAAGCCTATCAAAGGTCCTAGGGACTGGGAAGATCTTAAATCCCATTCCCATAACAAACATACATAAAGAGTTGGTGAAATATACTAGCAGGTTGTTAAAGGTGATTTTCACTTAATTTAAATTCATATCCCTAAATTATTCTCAAAAGTATAATTTTAGTTCTTGTGTGTTTACAACCTACCCATTTATATGGACTACAACATGTACATGTTACTTAATGTGGATTAACTATTTTCTGAAATGGTTAAATATTATCCCACCAAACTTCTGTCTCCCCATCAATAGTAGAGCTTCCTTCTAGATCATCCAGTGTAGTATTTGACCCCTCTGTGGAATTCTAAATTTTACTTGTTCAATTCCTGTTCAAAGAATAAAAGGACCTTGAGTGTTATTTCACCTAAGAGATAAGCACCAGTTCACTGATTCACTGTCAGTGGAGCCAACTTGAAATAGCTACCATTATCCTATAGTCCTTTGAAGAGCTAACCCCAGAGATAAGCTCAGAGCAAGTTTCAATTTATGTGGTTTTGCCAGTAGCCTGAACTCTGAAAATGAACCTAAATGCAGAAGTAAATAACATTGGCCCATACACAATGAAAATTGAATGATGAAATTTCATTTTCCTGGAGGTTGAATGATACAATGCAAACATTACTTCATCACTTTATCATCTCTGTCCATAGCTTATGTTATATTCCTAGAATGACACGAATCGCCAAAGTGCCCCATCTTTATTATAGTCTTCAACAGTAGGTTTAGCTGAAAAACACACCCAGAAGCAACACAAGAATATCAGGTAAGGAGAACCATAAAACTATACTAGATAATCAATTTACCCTAAGGAAATGTGAATTAAGCTGGCAGTCTTTGGTATTGCTGAGGGAAAATTGACCAAAAGCCCACTCCTTTATTTTAAAATTCAAGTTTGAGCTGCTGATACATTCTAAATAACCATGTCAATCTATCAGAATACTTTAATATTTCTGGCTTGCAGACTATATAGCATTACAAGGTACTGAAATGTTATATAATCTCATCTCTACTTTTACTTTGTATGTTTTCTGTTCTAAATGCTGTTTCAGTTCAATTGTGTGAGAGTCCATGGAGGTAAAGGAGTGACAAATCTTTCAAGCATAACTATCTACTTGGTCTGACCATTGCTTAATAAAACTAAGAAGCCTTACTTATTATTTGTGTATTTTGAATGAGTTAAACAAAATGCAGTCATAGGCTTTTTCCCTTTTTTATATACACTTTTATGTGTCTATTTCTCCTCTGTAAAAACAAAGGCTACTTAAAGATAACTGTTTTATATTTATTTTTGCATCCCTTGAACTGAAAAAAGTAACTGGCACATAGCACGTACTTTGATAAATATCTGTTAATCTTCTTGTATTTCACTCTTGGACTTTTCTGGTCTGTGGATTGCCTATTATCGCAGGCAGCAGAATAAAAATGGCTAAGTCTTAGAACCATACCACCCACAATCACACATGAAAATGGCACAGAAGTGGCATCAAAAAACCCAAGTCATAAAGATTCAAGACTCTAGAAGGGGTTGATAATAAACATAAGAAGAGACTAAAGAAGATGTAGGCCAGCAGCAATAAAGCAATACCATCAAAGCCCAAGTAGAGGCCATCAAGTCCCAGAGCACCAATGCCTAGCTCCTCAGGCCTAAGATCCCCAAGGTCAATGCCCAGCATGCTGGTCCCAAGATGGCCACCAACCATCCAGGACCTATGGTTGGCACCAAATGCCCAGGCCCCAGGATCACAAAACCCAACTTTATGGTTTACAGAACCACTGACTCCAAGGCTGCCAAGCCCACTGACTCCAAGATCACCAAGTTAATGTCAGTAAGTCTGACCTCAAGATCAACAAATCTGACACCAAGGTCACCAAGTCTGATCCTAAGGTCATGAAGCTCAGTGATTCCAAGGTTCCCAAGCCCAGTGACTCCAAGTCTGCTAAGCCTACTGACTCCGAACTCACAGACCCCAAGAACACTAAACACAAAGATGCTGGGGCTAAAGCTACCAGGCCCAAGCCTTCAGGACAAGGCTTGTTTAAACCCTAAACCACCATTTTTCTCAGATGGGGTATGATGATTCACTGTTTTGTACTGATAAAGGAAATGGTGAATCATTCAAAGAGTCTACTGATTCATTTATTTTAAAAGACGAGAGAAATAAAGAATTCACATGGATAAAGCATGAATGTAAACATGCTTTTATCCTTTGCTCTAGGCTCTCTGTCTCTGGGCTAGCTTATTTACCCATTATACATACCCTGGAAGGTCAGGGGTTCCTAGACTACTCACTCTCAGAGCTCCCAGGGTTAACCTTGCTGTGGAGATTGCTCTCCTACTACTAAACATGGTATTTCTGAGCACCCACTGGGGATTTGACTTAATTAATTGGCAAAGACAAATTCCATTAACTTTTATCTACAAGCATTTCTGAAATAGAGGGCAAAATAATAATTTACAACAATAATACATTACTTATCATCCTTAAATTGGCATATGCTCTCTTACTAATGTATACAGTGCCCATGGGTGGAGAGAAGACACAAACTTATAGAATCATAGCATAGATGAATAGGGATGCGGCACTTGTATATCACAGACAATACATAACTCTGAACTGCTGGTTTAGATACCCTTTGTTATCCTTGAGGAATAATCTAAACAATAATTCCTTAATGGGTAGGTATGCTTCTCCATTCACTTCCACACTGAAGATGCTAATCTGTGCTGCTAAGGTAGTTTTTCATTCATTCAGCAAAAGTAGGAACTAAATATGGATCTGAGGAACCTCCCTGGTCATCTTATGTCCTTTCAGCAAAAGCAAAAACTCTCATACAGGAATCTTCAAATTCATTTCTAGGACTGATCCCTTAGCTCAGCTCTAACAGATTTCAATGTATTAGGGAGTCTGTATTTACACAAGTGAAACTTCTCCAACACTTGGATTTTCCCAAGCAACAAAGTTTAGGTAGGTCTTTTCCTCCAATCACTTCTTTCAAGCAACAGGGCTCAGTAAAAGCTTTGAGGTCTTTTCTTGGATCTGCCCAGAAGTGTCTCCTGAGATCAACTCTGATCTGAGCTCAGCTCTGTCTTGGATTTAGTTCTTCTAAGTGTAAGTATTTTACAAAACCAAAATTACTTTTCTGGTTCAAAGTAGTGCTACTTCAGGGATATGAACACTTTGATCAAATAACAATAAAGAAAACCCACATTTCTGCTATCTGAACTATAACTAGATCATAAATATCTGTCCCATTTGGCAAACACTTCTAGAGACTATGATTTCTGAGCTATTGACCTTAAATCTTCTTGTCAGTCATATGTATAGATATGCGGAAGCAGTACCCTTTGGCAATTTGGGGGCTGAGTGTCTTTTCTATGTGGGGTTGCTTTTTTTTCTATATTTTTTTTCCTAATTGTCCTCATTTTTCTACAGCTTTCCATTAGCAAAACTTTTTTTTTTATTTTTTAATTTAACATTTTATTTTTCCCAAATTGCACATAAAAACAATTTGCAAAATTCATTTTTAATATTGAGTTCCTGGTGCAGTGAATAGAGCACCAGCCCTGGAGTCAGGAGGACCTGAGTTCAAATCTGGCCTTAGACACTTACCACTTACTAGCTGTGTGACCTTGGGCAAGTCACTTAACTCTAATTGCCCTGCCTTCCCCCCTCCAAAATGGCAAAATACAAAGCAAAATAAAACTGATTTCCAAATTCTCTCCCTCACTTTCAACACCCCTTACTGTGAAGGCAAAGAATTTGATATAGGCTATACATGTACAATTGTGCAAAGCATATTTCCATATTAGTCATGTTATAAAAGGAAATAAAGACCAAAATTAAAACCCAAGAAAAATGAAGAAGTTGTAAAACATATGCTTCAATCTGTATTCAGATTCTATCAGATTCTATCTGGGGATGGATAGCATTTTTCATAATATGCCCAATATGTTTAGTTATGAGTGACTATTTAAAGTTAGTCTAGAATATCCATATAAATGTGCTTATCCGAAAAATAAAACTTAAAAGACAACTAACTAAATTATAGAACATTAATTTGGAAAATTTAAGTAATTGTTTGACTATAGTCCAGGACACATAATGTAGCATTTTAATATGGGGGAAAAACTATTGTTTCCTATTGGAACAGTACAACAATGATTTATAACCTGATATTTAAGTGCTTTTACAATTTAAAATTCTGCCCTAGTTGTCATATTGAAAGGCATGCGATATCATTTTACTGGATGGTGCAACACTGATTTTATGATTTTCAAGTGAGTAAAACTACAAATGCTAGATTTATAAGGCACATGATGAACTTATTATAAATATGGCTTGATATCAGTTTGCAAAGATAAGAAGGATGGCTTTTGCACAAGAAAAAGCATGCCTAATAGGCTAGCAGAATACCAAAATAGTCTTTTCCCCCATGATCATTGATAAATTATTCTATCACACATTTGTTACAAGAAGAATATAGTACGTTACAAATGGAAATTTTCAGAATCAGAAAAAAGGGTGGGATAAAGGGAAAGTGTGAATGATAAAGAAGTTGCACTGTTCATACACGGAGAGACACTGTGTTCCATTGATATCTTTATGGTGTCAAGGGAAAGTGGAGAAAGTCCATAGCAGGGTAGACTCTTCTCTACCTTGGCAAACTCTTGGGTACATATGGACAAGAGGTACAGAAGACGTTCAAGAATGAACAGTCTGTGAGGCGTCTAGGTGGCACAGTGAATAGAGCATTGGCCCTGGAATCGGTAGAACCTGAGTTCAAATCCAACCTCAGACAATTAAGCCAAAAACTAGCTATGTGACCTTGGGCAATTCACTTAACCCCAGTTGCCCTACCTTCCCCCCCTCCAAAAAGCAAAGAAACAGCAACTACAACAACAACAAAGAATGAATGATCTGTATCATTGAAAAGAATACACACATTGATAAGATTATATATCTATTTAAATATTTCACATATTCTCTTGGCTCATAATCATTATTACATTATTTTAATAAATTATTAAAATAAAAACATTTTCCTATTATCCGAGTAAATGTTTACCTACATAATTTCATTCTTTCTTTTAATGTTTCCTCCTTTATTACCTCTCTGTCTTAAACCACATTTCCTGAATGTGTGTGTGTGTGTGTGTGTGTGTGTGTATGTGAGAGAGAGACAGAGAGAGACAGAGACAGAGAGAGAGAGAGAGAGAGAGAGAGAGAGAGAGAGAGAGAGAGAGAGAGAATTCTCTCTCTTTTCCCAGAAAAAAAAAATTTTTTTAAAAACAACAACAACTGGAATAAGGTCTGTGACTTGTTTTCTCTGAGCTTCAGCCAAAGGGCAGTTGAAGAGTTATTAGTCAATCATGACTTCTTTTCCAATATCAGTCTGGACTAAAAGTGAACTGATGGTCCATTCGGTGGAAAGATCTCTTCTCAAACTATCTAATCTCCTTGCCTGCCAATGACGATTACTTGTTTAATGATCATAGCTGAGCAAATAGAGAAGCTAATTTTATTTTGAACATTACAGTTCAATTTTAGCCTCTGCTTCACTGTAAATTAAATTGTGATTTATTTTGTGTTGGGGGCTAGGAAAGTTGAGAGTGCACAGAGAAATGTACTATATATCATGCATTATTGCTTACTTGTGATCTTCATTCAAATGTATCCCTGCAATCTCCAAATTAAAGAAAAAATATTTATAGTACTGATTTCTTGAAGTAATTTATAGCTAATCACATATTTCATTGATTCCTTCATTTTTTCTATTCAATTAAATTATTTTTAATAGACCTTTGATAAAATAAGGCATCTTTTTAGCACTCATATTTTTAACATGTTTTTACTTGTTTTGTCTTTTGGAAATTAGATGTCAGACTTACAGACCAACTAACAATGTTTGGAGAGTGCCTTATACTGTGGGCATTCAGGGGTAGGGGGTTGCTCAATATTATTTGATTATTTTATGTTTAACATAGTATCTATTTTTTCTTAAAGAAAATGGCTACTTTTAGAAATATGGTTATGTTAAACAAAATAAACATTAATAAATTGCAAATGCAATATTACGCTGTAAACATCTATTGAATTTATTTCCCTGAAATCATTTTTTTAATTGGGGGTAGAAGTGGAAAATGGTACAGTTCACTGCCTCTCTATAATTACAGTAAAAAATAATATAAGTAAATAATTGTGTGGTTACATATTTACATATATGAATATTACATATAGGTATACAACATATTGTGATTGTATATTAAAATATATCACATGCAGATTGACATCTCATGAGATGCCTGTGAAAGGAAACAGCTGTCTTGCAATGCTTCCATGGTTTTAGGAAGCAGTATTGACTTTATAAGACAAAGTGATTTCAAATGAGCTTTCTCTCTTCATGAACTTCTTGTAAATACAGTTTATCAACTGGTCTTGCGTAACTTTTTGTTGTATGATAAATTGTGCATTCAAGATTTTCCTGAATGATATGTCAATATAATGCAATTTCATTATTTATCTTTGATTTGTCTGAAAAACAATTTTGTGAACCCCAGTCAAAAAATGTGGGGGCAAAACTGTTGATTCATAGGATATCGGATCTAGAACTAGGACAGATCTTTGGGGTCGATTCTAAGACATCAAATCTTCATTGTACCAATGAGTAAACTGAAGTTCAGACTTACCCCAAATCAGAAATGTAGAAAATGGCAGAACCAGGGTTTAACTTGAGTTCTTTGACTGTTAAGTTTGGAGGTTTTTCTATTGAAGGTTTTCAACCTAACATTTAGTCAAATGAAATAGAAATAACATATATGTAACACTATTCTTCATCTAAAGGAAACATATTTGAGAAAAAAAAAGCAGCACATTTTTTTAAAGTATGTTCTATCTATTGTTAGTGTGAGGAAGTTCTGAAATGGAAAATTTCTATTGCCTGGGGTGTCTCTTGCCCCACCTCTGCAAATAAATTTCTATTTTTTATAGAAGCTTCACTTGTTTGGTCTTAAGATTTTGGCTCAAGCCTTGATTGAATGTTTTCTCCATTTGCATTTGACCTTCTTGCTCAGGAGGAAGCCCCCTTGTTTAAACACAAAAATCCTTCCTTGGCTAGTACAGTTCATTTATATTTGACATAAGTTTCTTGAAGTGATTTATAAGGCAGCTCAAATGTATTAAGCTAATGTGGGAAGAAGCCAGTTTGTGCACATTGCTTATGCTGGCAAGAATTTCAATTTAATCATTGTCTGAATTACTTTAGAATAATCATATCTGCTATGGAGGAGTTTTGTGGAGAGGAGAGAAGAGAAAAGGAATTAGATTTATATAATAAATCAGGTCAGTGTACACTTCAAATCTATCTTCCAAGTTATAACGAAATATCATTATCCTGAGAATCATACGTACATTTTCCTTATAGGCTGTGGCAATCTTGCTGTGTTTGACCTGGGTCACTACCTTTTTACTATGATCTGGTTGCTAATTTCCCTAATGAATCCACTGTTATTATAAATTATTAAAAGTTTTTTCAAGTTTAAGTGGAGAAAAAAATAGCATTCGAAAAGGGAAATAGAAGGCTAACAGAGAGCAGGAGTTATTTAGGGAAATTAAAAGGGCCAAAGTTTAAGAAAAGCCTGAATTTAAGAGAAAGGCAAAGCGTAATCAAAAAGTGACTCCCTTTTTCCCCTCCCACAACCCCAGTCAATCTTTGTTCATTCCATAGTTAGATTCAGAATTTTACAGCCAAAGGGGAATTTAGGAATTGAGTCTAATCCTTTTATTTCATGGATGAACAAATACATGTCAAGAAATATAAGGTCATTTGTCCAAGATCGCCCAATAAAAAAGTGATAGAGCAGGACTGTAACCCAGGATTTATGACTTCAGTCAATATAAATAGCACTGGGAACACCCTACCACTTTGGGTATAAGTCTTACAAATGAAAAGCACTTACTAAATGATGAATGGATAATGAATGAATGAATGAATGAATGAATATTTATTATGATTATCTGCTATCAGTCTGGAACTATGCTAAATTTTGAGGATGAAAAGACAAAAATGGGTTAATCTCTTATAACAGCAAGTACCCTAGCATATTCAGGGTGGCTGCCAACACAGGTTCTTACATTTGCTTTTCTAAAGGAAAGCAACTCAAAATGGATTAACAATCTTGTTTTAATCAAACATATGTCATTTACCTAGTTCAGGGGAAAAAGGTCAGTACCCTGAACTTCAGAGAATACAAACAAGTTACAAGCAGACAACAAATACAGAGAAACATCAGCAGACAGGCTTCCAGCTGTCTGACCCTTACATCCATACATAGTTACCAAAGAGGGTAGAACCAACATATGGGTTTTCAAAGCCAGGGGCCTCAATGGCTGCCCAGAGTCTCATCTGGACAAATCACATAACTCTTCTCAAAGTGAGCCCCAAAACAAAATATCACATCAGGAATTATATAGCCTTCTCCTGGTTCAGAGAATGTCACAACCCTCTTGATCCACTGCCCAATCACAAAATATCAAGGTGTGGGCATTCCTGAAAAACCAAGCCTCCCACCACGGGCTCCAGGTGACCACATTCAGCCTATTACGGGGCAGAGTATATTTTCAAATATGGGAAGGTTCTTAGAGTCACTTAAGCCTATCAAAGGGCCTAGGTGCAGAGAAGATCTTAAATTCCCATTCTGATAACATCTCTGAAGTAAAGAAGTTTTCATTTTGGGGAGAAGGGTGATAAGGGCATAGGAAAAAATATCAAGCAGATATAGCTTTGGAAGGAAAGGGCACTAGTAGGCTAAGGAATCAGGAAAGACATCATGTAGGAGGGATTGGATCTGAGCTTTAAAGGAAACAAGGGGCTCTAAAAGATGGAGGCAAGGGAAGAGGAAGCATAGAGTAGAATGGAGGAGATGGCTGTAATGGTAATGGGAATTTAAAGTTGAAAGTAAACTTTGGCCCCTACTAGACTGAATGTAATCACATGGAACCTGTGGTGGGAGGAGTTTGCTGAAGAGTCAAGCTGTGCCCACAGAAAACTGGGTGTCAGAGCCAGAGAGACAGTGGGAGAGAGAGGATGCTCAAGCAAGGTTAGTGAGTAAAATATCAATCAGGTTAGTGAGTAAAATATTTATCTTGTATTGGTTTGTGGGAAGGTTAAAGGATGCTGTAGCTCTGTGTGTTGTTATGGCATATTAATTTCTTTGCTACTACTATGGATGATGGAATTGGCTTACTGGTTTGGGGATTTGGTTTTCTGGTGTTTGAGTAAATGCTTTGATTCTGTCTTCTATATGGAGAATTTGTTATATTTTGTGATTGAGGACTATATGGGGATATTTATGGTCACAGGGCTGTAAATATTGCATTGGTACTACAATGGCTTGTGAACAGAAGTAGGAAATACATTATTACATGTGAGGAACAGGCAGAGAGATAGTTCAAATTTGAGCTTATATCTAATCCTAAGGTCAATAGGGAGCCCATTAATAGTTATTTACTGCATGGATGACATTGTCAAACTTGTACTTTAGGAATATCTCTTCAGTGGCTTACGTGGAAGATGCTTTGGGGATGATGAAACTTAAGCCATGGAGAAGATATAAGAAGCTTGCAGTAGTATAAATGAAAGGTAACTAGACTCCCAACTAGGATAGGTGGTAAGATTGAGTAAAGAGAAAAGGGTAAATGAATAAATGAATTAATGAGTGGTAAAGCATTTAAATACTACTATGTTCTAGGTACTCTACTGCACTTATATTCTAATATGGGAAGAAGAGTATACAGAGTGGTAGCCAGAGAAAGGAGTCATAGAGATTGTGTGGAGAGACAGGGCAGTTGATTGTTGCCTCCTTTTTGGTGGTATTGAATTGAATTGACTTCCTAGAAGAAGAAATGAAAAGCAGGGAAGTAGGAAGGTGCTAAGTAGGGGAAACTATATATGAGGTGGCAAGGCAAATGGCAAGATATCTAGATATGGATGCTTTCTGGTAGATGATTGGATGGGATTTGAAATATGACTTGGGGCTAACTAGATATGGTAGGTTATATGAGTTTAGCTTACTCACTAATTGGAACAATTTAGCCCAAAGGCATAGTTCCTAAGCTCAATTAATTAAGCTCCCCAGGGAGGCAGGGCATGGTCTCTGTAGATCCAGTCCAGAATGTACTGTTCTGAGGTCAAGGGAAAGAAGGAGACAGGAAGATAGATGGCAAACACCATAGTGGAGCACAGTTCTTTCAAGGATCACCAGATAGGATGTTAACAATGAATAAGTGAATGAATGTGGAATCCTTGACTGTTCAAATCCTAACCATTTTTTAAGACTGAGCCAACTAAAATACCACCTTGACTGTTAAGGCTTAACTGATCCCCTCAGACACAAATTATTTTTCCCTCCTCTTATTTCTTAGAATTATGTATCC
Organism: Gymnobelideus leadbeateri; assembly: GCA_011680675.1. Taxonomy (NCBI): domain Eukaryota; kingdom Metazoa; phylum Chordata; class Mammalia; order Diprotodontia; family Petauridae; genus Gymnobelideus; species Gymnobelideus leadbeateri. Next base: position 56,502 of record WOXC01011006.1, on the reverse strand, counting down.
TTATTATAGCATGTTTTATATGAGTACATTTCTTCATATTTCTCATAGATTTTAATTCCTTGGAGACAGAAATAATGTGTTTATTTTTGTAGATATAGCCAAGCACCTGACACAGTACACCTCTCTCTCTCTCTCTCTCTCTCTCTCTCTCTCTCTCTCTCTCTCTCTCTCTCTCTCTCTGTTATTCTGCCTCTGTCTCTGTCTCTGTGTGTCCCTCTGTCTCTTTCTGTCTGTCACTCTCTCTCTCTCTGTCTGTCTCTCTGTCTCTGTGTCTTTCTGTCTCTCTGTCTCTCTCTCTCTCTCTCACACACACACACACACACACACACACACACACACACACACAAATATATACAATATGACTGGGGGGAAGTGAATGATGTCCCAATAAATCAATAAATGACAGGGCATACTGTAAAGACTTGCTTACTTTTTTCTAATTTTAGCTCTGAAAAAAAAAAATATATATATATATACATAGATAGATAGATAGATAGATAGATAGATAGATAGATAGATAGATAGATAGATTTCACTTTATCCTAATGGGGGGGATATTAAGCTGTGATTCCTGGGGTTTTTTACCCTGTCTTTTTTCTGTTGCCATTATCTTTTTTTTTTTAATTAGCACTCCCTCTGACTTCCACCAATCAGGCTCAAAGATATGTCCTAAAAAGAAACCGACAAATCAATTATCATTTTTAAAATTATACTTCAAAAGTAGAAAACTATCTGGTCAGGAAGCTTTCTGAACTTTATACTTTCTGTTAAAAGTACTATATTTAAAATTTTTCCAACATGATTAAAAAAATAACTGCAAAGAAAATATACTTCATTTTCAAGAACAAGGGGCTACCAACCTAACTCTGCACTATGGGTCTAATTTAACATATTTTAAAATAAAATTTTATCATAATCTCCATGGGTGCAAACAATTTTTTAAAGAAAAAGAGTCAACAAATGATCAAATATGTTTCATTATGTTATAACATATAAGTATGCACTGAAGCTTGAGGCGTCAGAACAATGCCTTTAGCAGCTATACCATTTTTAAAAATCTATTCTCCATCCTGTTGCATACATTATGATTTTTTTTTCTTTTTTTAAACTCTTTGTATTCTTCTGCATCAGGGCAACTGAGTTTGGTATTATTTCAATATATTTTCTTTCAGGAATTAACTCATTTTATGGAATTGAGAAATTATGCAAACAGCATCTGGTATCACATGAAGTCTTGAGATACATTTTTTCACCCAAGAAGTTTACGATTTTGCAATTGATTCTTTCTCTTGAATAAAAATGTTGTTGGGGGAATAAGTATATAGAAACCTCTTGTACAAATAAATGAAAACAAAAATTTTTTAAAAGGTTAATACCTCTGATCATATTTTGCATAGGACTTCAGATTTCAAAAATAGATTTTTCTACCATTTGTCAATGCAGTGTTTAGTTTATTTGGCTTTTTTCCCCTTCTCCTTTCCAAGAAAACTGAGCTCAACTTTAATATGGTTGAAATTCCTTTACAGGATTCCACTGGAAGGCTTCAGAATAACAGTCTGGCTTAGCATTTTTAGGGCTGATTGTCTGATTGCTAAGAATGATTTTCATTATTCCCATACTTAGCACATTACATAATAGGTGCTTAATAAATGTGGACTGGTTGATTTGATTGTGGATTGGCACTACGTGTAATAACTAATGAAGAAACCTTTTCCATCTATATAGATAAACAGTTGTTCTTCAATTCGAGGTCTGAGAGAGGTGCACGGGGCACATGTGAAAAGGAAATACTGTGGGTCACATAGCCATCAGATACAACAGCACGCAAACACAGGTCTTTCTGATTGTAAGACCAGTTACCTAGACATTACATTGTCTTTCATTCTTTATGGTAGATGCTTAATAAATGTTGAATGAATGAGTTAAAGAAAATAGTCACTAGTGCCTCAAAACTGAACAATTGTCATCAATTTCCCATTCAGTATGCTTTAGAGGGAACAGAGCATATCCTTTCAGTATAGCTATTTGAATATAAGAATAGCTAGTGATTTGACATTATCTTATTTTAAAGATATATAGCTATTTGTGGATTCAAAATTGAATGTATCATCTTTCTTTTAAAATTTGAAATTCCAAGGACCACAAGGATACAAAGCCTTATTCCTGAAATGTATTGCTATACTCCAACACACACACACACACACACACACACACACACACACACACACACACATACACGCACGCACACGCACAACACACATACAAACATGGATGCATGTAAATATTTCAATGTGAGTAAAGGGTTTCAGATTTTTAAAGAATGAATGTGGATAAAAGAAGGAAGAGCATACCTAGAAGATTTTTTTTTTTAACATTTCAACCTTATTCGAAAGGAAGAAGAAAGGAAACAAGAATTAACTAAGTGCCTGCTATCCTTTAAAAATATTATTTCATTTGATTCTCAAAACAACCTGGGGAGGTAGGCACCATTATTATATTTATGTTGCCATTGAAAAAACTGTGGCAAACAAGACGTTAAATGATTTGCCCAGGGTCATCTATTTTTAATTTTAATCTTTTTTATAAGCAATTGGGGTTAAGTAACTTGCTCAAGGTTACACGGCCAGTCATTATTTATGTGTGGGTGCTCATTTTCTGAGGCCGGATCTGATCTCGGGTCATCCCAACTCAGAGGCCGGCGCTCTTACTCATTGCGCCACCTAGCCGCCTGCAGGGTCATCTATTTGAACTTGTCTTCCTGGCCCAGAACTCTGTCCATTGCACCACACTGCCTTTTATATCTTCTCAAACATGGAAAAGAGCAAAATTAAAAAAAAAATTAAATGCAAAAGTTGTAGTGGTCTATATTTAAATAGCTGAATTCCTTCAAACTTGTAAATCCTACCCATGAAATGAATGAGAAAGAAAGGCATTTTCACCAATGATGAGGGTTGAGGACAGACAGGAAAGCATTACTGTATTGCACATATACATTTACACTTCAAATATGACTTTTAAATTACTGAATGTATCTTGCAGAATTGAAAACCCAGGAAATAACTTCAAAAAGACTAGTTATTAAAGGATACTAGATTGTTCTATAATTAACAAAAATTATATTTAAAAGGAAATTTTAAGTTGAACCACAGTTAAAATTACATTGCACTGTGACACTGAAAGTGTTTTTTCCTTGTCACTTTCATTTTAATATGACTTTAGTCCCTTTCAAAGAGAATAAAAAAAGTGGATTTTTTTTATTTTCATTTTTCCCCACCTCGAAAGGGATATTTCTTTTCATTTTTTTAAGTTGTATGCTATAGTTGAAAGAACACAAGTCTTGAAATCAGAGGTTCTGTCGCATGTGTGATAGACCAAGGAGTCAAATCCAGTTTCTCTTGTGTGATAGAATCAGTCTCTATTTGCCTGAGTAATTTTGAGCAAATCACATTTTATCCATGAACCTCAATCTCCTCATGAGTACAATGATGGAATTAGCTTAGGTAAATCTTTGGATGACCATCTATTTCTAAATTCTATTGTGATAAGCTTTCAATTCAATACTAAAAATTAAAAATTGATCACTGAATCAAAAATGATATTTCATTGACTCCATTCATTCATTCTTTTCATTAGTTATTCAAGACAAATTAAACCATTTTGATTTATTGAAATTTGGTTATAATCAATGGAGGAAGCAGCCAAAGGAACTTCTAAGAGAGGTTACAAAATTAAGATATAAGGATCTCTAATGCAAGCTGCCTTTCCATTTTAACTATCATCTGACTGCAGCAAACATTATAGTAAATTGAATGTGGCTGACTTAACATGATTAAAATGTCATAACATTACTGATTGGAAAGGTGTTATATTTCTTAATCCTTATTGAGTATACAGCATTGCAAAATTAATGAAACATTTGAACTGGCAGATTTCAATTTGCATTTATAATTTCATGGTGAGAAAAGGATTAAAATGATTGAGTGGTTTTTCAGGGAGAATAAAAATGGACACAAAACTCCTGTGTGGATAACTCAGAGAAAATAACACTGAAAAATCATTGTAATAGAGGTACACCCTTCAATATTTCCAGACCTAAATGTTTTAGAGCAAAATTTTTAAGTTAAATGCAATTATACTTTAAATAAGGGAAAGGCAAATAAAAATTTATAATTAGAATAGTTATGATTTTAAGTTACTTGTACATGATACTCTGATAATTCTTCTTTTTGTTGTTTTTTTGTTTTTTTTGGAGGGCAATTGGGATTAAGTAATTTGCCCAAGGTCACACGGCTAGGTTTTTGTTTGTATGTGCGTTGTGTCTGAGGCCAGATCCCAACTCAGGTCCTTCTGACTCCAGGGCTGGCACTCTACTCACTGCGCCACCTAGCCACCCCTACTCTGAAAATTCTTATTTAATAATTAATTCCAAATATCAAATTATCTCTAAAGTACTCATGCCTTCCTTTTCTTTTTTTTTAAACAAGTGCTTTATTAACTTCTGTTTTACATCATTCATTTCCGCCAGATTTTGAGTTAAAATTTTCCCCCCATTTTCCCCTTACTCTCCCTCCCAGAATAGCAGTCCCACAAGATATTGCTTCCTCCAATCTGCTCTCTTGCATATCTTCTCCCATACCCCCTTCGACTTTTCCATTAGAGGAAGGTGAATCTCTGTGCCCCAATGCCTGCACATCTTATCTCCCCATTACAAGCAAAAGAGTATTAATAATAGTATTTATATATATTTGAAACATTTAATTTTAAGACCTCAAATTTCAGAACCATTCCCTTCCTCCCTTGTCACCCATTACCTCTGATAAAATAAGTAATTCAGTATATGTTGTACATGTATAGCTATGCAAAACTTTACTATAGTAGATATATTGTACAAGGCTGCTTATAATTCCCTCCCACCCATCCCGCCCCCCACCTGGTCCATTCCCTATTTAATCCTGTCCCTCTTCTATAGTGGGTGCTTCCAACCTCCCCTCCCCCCAAGGATGCCCTCCCATCCATCATCCCCCCTCCCATTCCCCTTCCCCTTATTCTGCTGCAGGTTGAGATATCCCATTTAGTATGTATGTCATTCTCTCCCTGAACCAAATTCAATGAGAATGTGGTTTTGCCTTTTTGCCTTCCTATTCTTCCCCTCCCTTGCAACCACTATCCCTTGCTTCTTCTACATGGGATACTTTACCCTACCCTGTCTCTCCCCATCTCCTCTTGCCACTTTCCTCTCTCATCTCATAATGTCACCCCTTGAGTATCCTCCCTTCCCAACAAATTCAACCTATGCCCTCTAACCATATATAACTGTAAACATAGGTAGACACATTCACATATGTATTCATATGGCCATACACCCTTCCATTATTTTCATACTGAGAAAGGTTTCATCAGTCATAGTTATTGTTTTTCCATACAGGAATGTAAATAGCTCAACTTTGATAAGTTCCTTTTGATTTCTTTTCCCTGATTACCTTCTCAGGCATCTCTTCCTTCTTGTATCTGGATGTCAAATTTTCTATTCAACTCTGTTTTTTTTTCCTTAAGAATGCTTGAAAGTCCTCTATTCCACTGAATGACCATATTTTCCCCTGAAACAAAATACTCAGTTTTGCTGGGTAGGTGACCCTTGGGTTCATTCCCAGCTCTTTTGCCCTCTGGAATATCATATGCCATGCCCTTGGATCCTTCAGTGTAGAAGCTGCCAGGTCCTGGGCTATTCTGATTGTGTTTCCACAATATTGAAATTGTTTCTTCCTGGATGCTTGTAGTATTTTCTCCTTGATCTGGGGATTCTGGAACATGGCTATAATATTCCTGGGAGTTTTCTTTTGGGGATCTTTTTCAGGAGGTGATCTGTGGGTTTTTTCAACCTCTATTTTGCCCTCTGGATCTAAAACATCAGGGCAATTTTCCTTGAGAATTTCTTGAAGGGTGATTTCTAGGTTCTTTCTTTCATCATGGCTTTCAGGTAGTCCAATAATTTTTAAATTGTCTCTCCTGGATCTATTTTCCAGGTCAGTGGTTTTTCCCATGAGACATTTCACATTGCCTTCTACTCTTTCATTTGTTTGGATCTGCTTAACAGCATCTTGATTTCTCATAAAGTCATTAGCTTCCATTTGCTCCAGTCTAACTCTGAAGGAATGAATCTTCTCAGTGAACTTATGAGATTCTTTTTCCATCTGGCAAATTTGGCTTTTTAAGGCATTCTTCTCCTCATTGCCTTTTTGGGCCTCCTTTGCCATTTGAGTTAGTCTATTTTTTAAGGTGTTATTTTCCTCAGTCAGGCTGTTGACCCTCATTTCATACTTTTCCTGCATCCTTCTCATTTCTCTTTCCAATTTTTCCTCCACTTCTCTTATTTGATTTTTAAAGTCCTCCTTAAGGTCCTCTGTGGCCTGTAACCTGCTCATATTTTCCTTTGGGGCTTTTCGAGCAGGATTTCTGACCTCACAGGCCTCCCCCTGTTCTATGCTTCAATCCTCTTTGTCCCCAAAATAGGAGTCTAAGGTTGCATTTTTCTGTTTAATTTGTTTCCTTTGCCTTGGCATGTTGCTACTTAATTACTTGACTTTTGGGCTTTGCCGCCAGACAGGGGAACTTTCATCCCGAACGTGTAGGGGGGGACAACTTCCATTTCTGGCAAGCTGGAAACCCACTCACAACCTCCACCCCAGATCACAATCCAGATCCAGGGAGGTTAAAGCAAGAGTGATTACCCCCCAAGACTGATCACTGCATCTCCCTACAGTTCGCAGGCCAGGAGCTGGAGCTGCCTCTGAAAACTACAAAATGGCATGTCTCCTCAGTGGCTTCTAGCCCCCAGGGGAGGAACCCAACACGTTCCCCAAATACTGGTCCCAAAGTCCATAGGACACTAACCTCTCACTTTGTCCTAGGCATGTCTATGTTGATAATTCTGCAATCTCCACAGCTGCTAGTGTTCTGGGGTCCCTCCAGCCGGCTGCTAGCCCTGCTGCCCTGGGGCTAAAACCGAGACTCAGGCAGACCAGACCTGTGCTTGGCTCCCCGGGCTCTGCTCACTGCATGCTGCTCCCAGACCACTGCACTGGTCCTTCCTGCAGGGCTGCTGGGCTGTCCTCAGAGGGAGGTTAGCTTCTCTGCATCATTCTGTGGGTGCTGGGGCTCCAGAAGTTCTTCAGAGTCCCCTTTTACATAGTTTGGAGGTAATCTGGGGGGATAGTGCCTTTGACCTGCTGTTTCTACTCCGCCATCTTGGCTCTGCCCCCATGTCTTCCTTTTCAATGAATAATTTTTAACCTTTAATGGTATTATAGAAAGCCAACACTAAAATATGATTCTTTCCATGTAACAATTCATTTTAATGTCAACCCAAATAATATAATTTTGAAAACTCTCTTAATTATATATCATGTGTCAATTGAGAATATTTGTAAAGTGCTTCACATGGTTCTTAATAACATAGGTTATTTTATTAACATAGGTTGTTAATAAAGTATTTCCTCTTTGTTCTCCATTTGTACGTATGCATATAGGTTTATGTGCATACATATATGTATACATTTCTAGATATGCATATATATGCATATATGCAAATAATATGTGTGCATATAAGTATGTGTATACATGTGCACCAATATAGGCTACATATAAGTATGTGCATATATATCTTTTGAAAATTCTGCTCCAGTTTAGAAGTTAAATCATCAGTTGGACTGAGTATGGTTCCATTGACAGTGGGAAATTTTCATTACGATACATGCCTGGCCAAGACCACCTGGAAAGCCAAAGGTGAGTCCTGGGCTGCTGTTGGCCCAGAAAAAGAAAATACTCTTTCCAATTCCCAGCATCTTTGGACAGGGAGATGGTGGAATTCTTTATAGCTTCAAGTGATTCAGTATCAGTGATTTGATCAAAGGAGCCTACAATAAAGAGAGTGAAGAGGTAGCATACCCGGGCCATCAGTCCTAGGCTACCCTTCCCCAACCTGACTGCAGTCTACAGAAAAGCGACCTATGACATTACGAATGTGAAGCCCGACACTCCATGAAGATGAAATTCTGAGGCCTTACTACACAAAAGAAGTATTCCTCTTGGGCCTCCCCCCCCACCCAGCTCCTCCCTTCAATAGCTACCTTTATGCTCAGTTTCCAGGGATACTTTCCAACTTTGTCCCCGGACCCAGAATGCCTTGCAAAACTGTGAAAGTGTAGACTATATTTCAGAATTAAAGAATATTAAAGTTGGCAGAATAAAAAGGCTAGAGGTCTTAGGATCACCATGAAGCTGAAAGGGGCTATAAATATACCACTGAGTCCAACTATATCATTTTACAGATGAGAAAACTAGGTTGAAAGAGTTGACATGACATGCCCAGTTTCACACAACCAGTAAGTGTCTGAGGCATGATTTGAACTCAGGTCATCCTGACTCCAAGTTCAGTACTCTTTCCACCAGGGATGGGGAAACTTTAACCTCGAGGTCTGTAATGTTAATGTAATAGGAAGATCTTCCCTTTTCATTAATAGGCGTATGTGGACATGTATTCCCTTTTTCCTTGGAACAGGAGCTGTGCTCCCAGGTCAAAAGGTACACAGGTATTTCAATCATAGATGTCTTGTCGCTTTCACATCTGTGATATGTCCTGAGTCACACAGAGCCCACTGGGGGAGGAACTTGCCTAAGGAGGAGCTTGCTCAGGGGGAGGTTTGCTTAAGGGGAGGCTTGCTTGTAAAAAGGCTTTCAAACATGTTTTGGTACTAAGCTAATCAGGCACTGAGTCAAGAGGGTTGTTGGTGCCTTCTACCTCTGAGCCTTTAAGTTGAAACTCTATATACTGTGAGGTTGGCATTTTACTTTGAGGGCTCATTCATGAGAAGGACCTTTTGATTCCCAGTATGGGATGATGAGTAACCATTTGTTAAGAGCTCCCTGATTACAAAGATGTTGGTGCTCTTGCAGTCTGGTGGTATATGTAGGTGATTACATTATCATGGTTAGGCAGTTGGAGGCCTGTCTATTGGATTTTTTTCGTGGATACTCACTGAGTTCTACTAATCTATACTTATCTGTCTGTTAATTTATGTAAAATAGGTAACCTCTTTAAAGCTGTCTTTCATTTAGAAAAGCAGATCAAAGAACCCATGCTAGCAGGCCATTCTGGGTGTACTAGGGTGCTTGCTAGTACAAGGTCCTCAAGGGCAGAGCTTTGACTGAATCCAAACTTTGCAGAACAAATCCCCTTAATAAAAGGATTTGTTCTGTAAAATTTCGCTTCATTAGGGACGGCTAGGTGGCGCAGTGAATAGAGCGCCAGCCCTGGAGTCAGAAGGACCTGAGTTCGGAGCTGGCCTCAGACACTTAATCCACACAAACAAAAACCTAGCCGTGTAACCTTGGGCAAGTTACTTAACCCCAATTGCCCTAAAGGGGCGGCTAGGTGGCGCAGTGAGTAAGAGCGTCGGCCTCAGAGTTTGGATGACCCGAGATCAGATCCGGCCTCAGAAAATGAGCACCCACACATAAATAATGACTAGCCGTGTAATCTTGAGCAAGTTACTTAACCCCAATTGCTTTAAAAAAAAAAAAATTGCCTCAATGGAGACAAAAAAAAAATTTCGCTTCACTAAAAAAAAAGAGCTGCACCCAAGGACCTAGAAAGTCGCATATTCCCCACCCCTGTAACTATACCAAATCAAATTCATTCATTTTTTTTTATCTGAGAAAATTGAAGCTCTGAAAGGTCAAATAACTAACAGCTAGGTCTGTCTCATTCTTCTCTACCATTCCATGTGGCTACAAAAAGTAAACAACAACAAAACAACCCACCCCCAAAATCACAAAAACGATGTAGCAAATTTGGAAGGTATTCAATTTTCAAAATGAAATCAAGATTGGAAATGTTACCTGGACAATTTTTTTTCCTTTGTTTAAATCTAACATTTTTTTCCATTTTAGTGAGTCCAGATAGCAAAGAGGAGTTTAAAAGAAACCGATTCAGTAATGACTGGCCAAGCAAAACTGCTTAGGAATTAGGCCTCACTGTGGGCAACAAGGATACCTATGGATCAGATGCTAGGCAATTGGGGTAAGGAGAACTGTTAAGCTGATATGCTCCAACACCCATGGTATTTGGGAAATTTTGTTTCTTGGACTTAGGGAATTTTAGCTGATGATTTCTATGCTGAGGTAACTGCTGTCCCCAGACTTTGAGCATTTTGGTCTCAGAATCCCTTTGTCATTTTTAATTGGACTATATTGGCATTTCTCTTAAGGCTAAATGTATTCAGGTTTTGGATGAAGAAACATTTCCTCAATCTTAAAGACATATAATTTATCTTTCATTGATAGTAATCATAATATTTATGAACATCCTCATTTCTTAGGTAAAAAATAATAACATCAGAATAAATGTATAAATCATATTTATTTTAAATAGCCTTTAAAAACACTACTCTCCCTATAATTTCTAGATTTCCTTTGAAATTAACAAAAATGAAAGAAGGAAGTTCTATAATATAGTAGTTATATTTTCAAATTTATTTTATATATGTCACTGCTGGTGCCTTTGACCAGAGGTGGTTTTGCATGGCTGCCCATATGGTATGTTTTAGGAGGTCCAAGAAGGACCTCTAATCTAAAATACCTACCTAACCTCTACCAGCACTCCCCACATTAGTCAAAATTTTTTGGAAATTTACTCCATAGAGATGCCTGGAAAGGACCCAGTATCAAAAGATCAGAGATCCAGTGCTAGGAGGGACCTCAGAGACAAGCCTCTCATCTAACCCCATCATTTTTACAATTGATGAAACCAAGGCCCAGAGATACTGTGACTTGCCCAGTATCATACAACTAGTACAGATATGAGGCAGTTTTCAGATACAGGTCTTCCTGATCCCAAGCTCAGAGCTCTTTTTGTTTCCTCAACTTTGATAACCAATTACAGCTAATACTGTGCAAATACTTCTAAATGGCATAAGAGGGTTGGGAACAATTATTCATCCCTTGATGCAAATTGGACAGATTGTCTTGCTGGGGTCTTGTTCTTCTGAGGGAGGTCAGGCTCCCTCAAGAAATAAAAAGGAGGGGAAGTACGGGAAGCATTTATTAAGTATCTATTATCTTCCAGGCCCTGTGCTAAGCAGTTTACAAATGTAACATTCTGCTATCTCTACAACTCTGGGAGATAGGTACTATTATTTCCATTTCCATTTTAAAGTTGAGGAAGCTATAGTAGACAGGTTAAGTAATTTGCCCCTGATCACACAATTAGTAAATTTCTGAGGCAGATTTTAAACTCAGTGCTTCCTGACTACTGACTCAGAGCTCTATCTACTGTGCCACCTAGCTGTCTTTTGGTTTAGGTAATTGGATCCATGGTTGACATCAGGGAGAGAAAACTAGGTGATAGGGGAAAGAGGCAGCAGGGGGGAAGGGAACAAGATAATCTTACACACACACACACACACACACACACACACACACACACACACACACAATTAGAAAACTGAATTACTTCACTTTCGATTTTTGGGAGAGGTAACATTTATACTTTTCTCATCTTTGGCAGACACCTGGCTAGTTAATCAAATTTATTAATAGGCACTGATAGAACCACATTTTTTTCCTTCTTTGTCAGTAGCAGAGTAAATATGATAAATAATCTTGAGAGAGGAAGTCAGAGTAAAGCTGGGAAAAGTAATAACCCAAGGAAAAATATTATGATTTTATTTATGGTCTTTAGGAAATACATATGAAATTCAATTAACCCTTAGTCTTAATTCTTTTTTTTTTTTGCCTTTTTTGGAGGGGAATTGGGGTTAAGTAACTTGCCCAAGGTCACACGGCTAGGTTTTTATTTGTGTGTGCATTAAGTGTCTGAGGCCGGAACTGAACTCAGGTCCTTCTGACTCCGGGGCCGAAGCTCTACTCACTGCGCCACCTAGATGCCCCTTAGTCTTAATTCTTAATGAAAGTTAATTTTTTTTTAATTTTATTCCCAATAGAATATGAAGGAAATCATGTTTATCTTTCTGATGCCATATTTTATTTTTAACAGACCAAATTAAACACACACAAGAAACATATACAGATTAACACAAATTAAGTACATAGGTATGTATGAGATAATATGGAGTTAGTCCTTTATTAATTATGGATGTGTTTTTTATGAAGAAATGCTTCTCATGCTATTGTGTGCAACATCTAGGGTTCGTTTGCGTTTTTGCTTTTTTAAATGAAGATATGAATAGAGTTGATCTACAGTGTGTCCCAAAATTCCCAGTGCAGTTTAAAGCTATCTAAGCTTAAAAGTGAACTGGCACTTTTGGGACATCTGGCATAAGGAGTTAACAAAAAAAAAAGTTATTTTTTCCTTCCAATCCACTTATGAATTTTCATGGCTTATGCTGATAAGGAGAATAATAATAAAATAGAGTGAAAAGAAAAGATAAGTTGCTAAAATTAAGGAAATAACAAATTGCATAGACCTCATATTGGCTCCTGGTGACTGCATCAGCCAGCACTTGAAAAAGATCTTTATCCAGGTCAGCGTCTGCTGTTTTTACTTAGAATAAAAATAACAGCATGATGTTCATATATTAAAAAAAAAAAATACAAGTTGAAAATAACTGTCACTGAAGGCATTTTGTGTGGGGGAGGAAGCACGGCAAAGGGAATAAAGCACTGGAATTGAGTTAGGAAGATTTCTGCTCAAATGCCATCTCTAATATTTACTAAGTATGACCTTGGATAAGTCAGGACCTTCCTCAATTTTAATTTCCTTTCCTCATCTATGAAATAGGGATAATAGAAACTAATATATCTACTTTTAAGAGTTTATGAGAAGCTCAAAAGACAATGGATATAAAATAAATTTTAAAAATAATAATTTTTAAAAATTATTTTGGGGGTTATAAGTCCAAATGTAATCTCCCAACTGAGGGATATATGAATAGTATACAATATTCTTTTGGGGGCCTTCGTAGAAATCTCAATGTCACGGCTGGAAGTGTATGGAGATATCATCTAGAATCACCTGAGCAGAAGCTCTTCTATAACATTCCTTGCATTTGCTTGGCCCCCTCCCCCAAATGAAGACTTTTAGTGACAGAGATACAATAACTCCTGGAATACTCCATTCTGGTTTTTAATTTTTTAAAATAATTTTAAATGTTTTAATTTTAAAATGTTTGGAATAAATATTTTACCATGTAATTTGGAGCTCAAATATGTTTCTTTAACTTTAACCCCGTGGTCATCCTGTTTCTGTCCTCAGTATCCAAGGAGAACAAACCCTTTTCTGATTAACAATTTTCCAGATGCTTTAACAACACTATGATATCCCTCCATCTCATTGACATTCAAAATGGAAGAAATACATATAGACATGTACATAGTTACATATATATGTATATAAATACACAGATACACAATGTACACATGCATATGTATATATTTGCACATATACATTTATGTATATAGACATGCACTTGTGTATTCATATGCACACACATGTGCATACACACATTTATATACATACATGCATGTGTATGAGTTGTATATTAATTCAGTTGCAAGTCAGATAAAAATGCCCAGTGATCCTTTAGGAACAACAGTAAATATGGTGGTAATTTGTATTCTTTAGCATTACTTGTAGTCATAAAACCATACTTTTTGCTGACATTGATCCATTTGGCAGCCAAGGATTTTGATGTCCATAAATTTCTTTTCTGGTTTTTCAGTCACCATAATTATTAAGGAAGTGGGGCTGTTATGCCCTTAGAGATGGTTGCCAACTCACATTTCCACAAGGGTTTTCCCTTGGCAGTAGGGATCCTCCACTCCATGGCCTTGCATTTTATAAACCTCTCTTCAGCAAGAGAAAGTCCCAATTTAGAGGTGACTAGCTGACTCATTGGATTGAGTACCAGTTCTGAAGTTATAAATATCTCAGTTTAAATCTGGCCTAAGACTCTTACTAGCTGCATGAAGCAGGGATGAGTTATTTAACCCCTGTTTTTCCATTGCTTCAACAGTAAAATGAGGATCCTAATAGCACCTACCTCCCAGGCTTATTTTGAGATTAAATGTAATATAAAGTGCTTGGCACGGTGCCTGTCACATAGCTCCAGCTTTGTTCCCCTCCCTAATTTGCTCTGACTGACAGTTGTCTCTCTAATGTACATGCTCCAGTTTGTTAATGTCTAAAATGACCATAAGATCTGAACACAATATTCTTCTTCTGATCTAACTAAAGTAGAATTTAACAGAATGGGAACTCTCTTATCTGGATACTTTAGTCTCTCTGGTCAAAGTTCACATTAGTTCTTTCACATAACATGCCACAATGTTCTACAAACTATATATTATAATTCCTTATATTGTTTCCAGAAAACTATTGTCTAGCCAAAACTCCCCATCCTATTCTTGTGTAGCTCATTTAGTAAGTTCATGTGTACAACTTTGGAGTTTCCCTATTAAGTTAAATCTTATTTGATTTCACTCATCCTTCTAGGCTGTTGAAATCTTTTTGTTCCTTGTTTTGTTGTCCAATGTACTAGCCATATCTCCAAGTTTCATATCATGTTCAAATTTAGTAATTATTCCATCTGAGCCTATATCCAAATCATTAATAAAAAGTTCAGCGTAAAAGAATCAGGGACATATTTAGGGTACTTCCTTAGAGACCTTTATCTTGATTGCCATTGTTCTATTATCACTATTCTGGATCCACTAATTAAACCAGTTTCCATCTATTTGCCTGTACTATTATCCAAACCATGTCTTTTCCTCTTGCCTGTAAAAAGAACATAAGAAAATGTTATTAAATGACTTGCTAAAATTCGGGTATACTGTGTATTCTATTTTATCCCTCTCTATTAGTTTAATAAGTCTGTCACAAAGGGAAATGAGGATTTTCTGGCATGATCTATCCTTCAAGAATTCTGGTTTTTAGTCATCATCCATTCCCTTTATAAATTCTCACAAAACATGCTTTTAATTATACTTTTTAAGAATTTTGTTATGAATAGATGTTAAGCTTAGTCTATAATTTGACAATTTTCCTTTCTGAAAATCAGGAACACATTTGAACATAGCACCAAATACCTCAGTGAATTAAAGCTGAATAATAGAGTTAAACAAGTAAAAGAATTATAATAAGATAAAGGAAAAAAGAATACCATATTTTTTATCAGTGATGAAGGAGATATTTCTCTTTTTCTATTCAACAAATAGGAAAAAAAAGCATTTAGGAGAATATAGATTCTTTCACAAAATAATTTTTAAAAATTATCTGTGGGACCCTGGCCCTTTTAGGCTAAGGTCTTTTCAAGTTCTCAGTTTGAGTGAGATAACACCCGTTCAGAGAATAGGCCTCTTTAAGTAGTTAAGCAAGAGATGGCCCCTTTAGTAAAAAAATATATATATATATATATATATATATATATATATGAAACTGGTTGGGGAAGACCTTCAGGGTTCCTGATCAAAAGAGAAACAGAGAAATAGTTACTATTTAGCTATTTAAATTCACTCTGCTAGGAAGGCAGTGACCTATTGTCCAGTCTATGAACTCCAGAGTGAATTGGATTTGAGGCTTTTTCTTTGAGAAAGACATCTAGCCAGCAAACCCAAAGGAAAAAAGGCAGCTTTTGGCCATCAAAATGTACTTTCCTCTGGGCAGAACACCCCCAGGTAAGGATGAGAGGAGAGGAGAAGAGAGGAGAGGGGATCTAAGGGGAGGGGAGGAGAAAGAGCTAGTACTCACATGTCTATTTGTGCTTCATTCTTGAAGAGGACCATGACATCAGGGAAATGATGACATGATTTGCAGTTGACTTTGATTTGATTTGGCCCATCTCTAGTCATCCTGATGAATATCCTACCACTGGATCCAGATGGCTCTAGAGGAGAAAGTGAGGCTGGTGACCTTGCACAGCCTTCCCTCACACAAATCAAAATCTACTGCAAGATATATATATATATATATATATATATATATATATATATATATATATATTCACAACCTCCTCTCCAAGTTATTGGCTCATCTCAGATGATATGCTACACTAATATTGGAACAATGCAATCCCCAGAGATGAAACTTTTGCATTTGAAATGTTGTAGACTCAGGAGAATAGCAATACAAAGGAAACTTGTGTACAAAAAGAGAAAAGAAATATAGTACAGGCTTTGGTTCTGCAAATGACTGACTAATAGTGATGAAATATGCTTCGGCATTTTGTGCAACACTTGGCATATAGTAGAAACTTAATGAATGCTTATTTACTGACTGACTTTAATTTTTCTGCTTTCAAGAGGGCAAGGACATGCCAAAACAAAAATATGATTTACTTTTGTTTGTTTTTAGCTACATAGAATACTGATATCATTATTATTTGGAGGAAGGGTCCAAGTAAAAAGTGAAATTGGTAAATTGGTAAGCTGTTTTTATAACCTTACTTTATTTTCTGATAACCTATCCTTGAGTGATTTTATTATCTCTTCGGAATAGAAATGCTGTAAATAAAATCTAATAAAACAAAGACAATGAAAAAAAAATGAATAACTGTATAAAGGCATTTAGAGTAATAGAAAAAATTTAAAGTCTAGTTTATCTGTTCCAGCAATATTTATATGTATTAGATACGGAAATAAGTAACATTATAAAAGAAGTCATTAAAAAATAACTATGCAAACTTGTTAATGAGGTCACTGGAATGAAGATTAGACTATTTAGACTTAACGAAAATTCAGAAAACTAATAACGTATCATGTTCATAGCTTCATTTTGTGAGTCTAGCATTTTCTTACCACATATATTATTAACCATATATTCAACAATAAAAATCCATATCCATTGGCAAAAATGTGATGATTTAATTTTCTCATATTACATATAATGCAGATTTGAAAAGAGGCCTCTCTGTAAATAAATATGTAAATGTATCTTTTAAAGCTATATATCTGCTTATTTCTAACACTTTTTTTCATATATGGAGCTCCTGGGTGAAGAAAGTCTCCCTGCAAATACTGATCAGCACTTTCTTTTTAACTCACTATCTTAAGAGATTCCTTAGAGTTCAGGGAGGTTGCATGATAGCCTCTATATTGGAGGTAGAATTTGAAGCTAGGTCTTCTAGACTTTGAGACCAACTTTCTAACCACTATAAACACTGCCTCTCTAGTTGATTTTCTAGTGGAATTTACTTGGGTCTCTTTTTGAGAATTTGCTTTTGTTTTACTGATTCATATGAAATTTTATTCACAAAACTCTATAAATTATTCTAGCAATGTTTAAAAATAATTCGATATTTGCCTGAATAGATATTGTGTTCAATGAATTCTGCCCTTTGAAAGATCAAGTTCATTGTAAAACAAGCATTCAGATTATGTGTGTGTCTAATGACAATTCAGCAAATATTTATTGAGTACCTGCCTTGGCAAGTTGTAGCTATAAAGGAAAATAAAGAACAGTGTTTACCCCTGTACAGTATACACTTCCCATGCCATAATACATTTACAGGTATCCTTTTGACATATCCTAAGGTTGATTTTATACAGTATGAAACCAAGTTGCAAAATTCATAAATGTCAGTTTTTGAATGAGATAAAGAACATTAAAATACTAAGTCTTGAGAGTCTGAAAAAAGTTCTTTGATATTTGTAACAAGTAGTTAAATATGTATGTTTTGTTGTTTTAAAGAACACACAAGAAAACTTTAGGTTATTAGAGGTCTAAGTACAACAAATTATCAAATCCGTAGACAACTTGTTTTTCCTATATCTTTTTTTCTCATTTCACAAGAACATGTAGTGTTTCTACACACTGAGAAAGTCCTCTATGCTTTTTGAAAAGCTAATATGCCTGTGCCTATGAAATACTAAGAGGCAATGTATCATATGGAAATCTCCATGGGAACCAGAGAAATGTCATGCATTCACATGTTCACAAAGAAGTCGAGACAGAATAAAGAATCCTAGAGTTGCTGGAAAATACACCTGAGAAAATCAGATCTTCAAGATACCTGAAAAGGAAATCAGACTTCCTGGTATCCCTGAGTGAAAAAAAAAAGGGGGAAAGTTCAATTATTATTTGCCCTAATCAGTATCTTGTGATCTTTAGTACTAAGGGGGTAGCATATAAATACTACTTTACTTATCTTTTTAAAAATATACATATAATATTGCATATTATGTGTTGCTAATTGACACTGTAATGGAAAGCAAAGAAGTACTTAACACCTTGTTTCAGCTATTTCATTATTTAGCACCTTGTTTCAGTTCAAGTTTCTTTTAGGCCTTGCCCATGATTATATCGTCTTTGTTAAAAAACAGAGCCCGTGAACCCTGAAACTTGTGAACTCCAGAACTTGTGAAACTTTCATCAGCAACAGGAAGGGGTGGAACAGAGAGTAGCTAATGACCATATATAAGGAGAAGCCCAAGCTGAGAGAGAGCAGAACTGAGAAGAGAGCACTTATGGTGGCAGAATTGAGAAGGGGAACTTTGTGGCTGCCATGCACTCTATTTGTCTGTTCTATGTTGATTTTAATTTTTGATACTTTGTCCAGAAGCCCTGGGACCTTACTGGAAACCCTGAAAGATGATTTCCTTGTTGTATGTTTACAGAAGTCCTAGAAGAGGGTT
Source organism: Gymnobelideus leadbeateri (assembly GCA_011680675.1). Taxonomy (NCBI): domain Eukaryota; kingdom Metazoa; phylum Chordata; class Mammalia; order Diprotodontia; family Petauridae; genus Gymnobelideus; species Gymnobelideus leadbeateri. Next base: position 37,857 of record WOXC01011006.1, on the reverse strand, counting down.
TCGGAGGTCCTGGGACTATATTGACTATTTGTGTTGAGTTCTCAGGCCTTGTATTTGGGTCTGTGTTGATTTCACAGGCAGATAGTGAATTAATGATGGTGTCAGCAATGAATATTATTGTGGCTCTGTTAAGCTTTGTCTTCCCAGAAACAGAAACTGTGAAGGAATTGAGATGGACCTGACACTGTGAGCTTCAATATGGAAGGGGGACTGGACAAGGAGCTGGCCGAGGAGTTGAGAGCTGCCTAACTTTGAATCCAGGTGACAGTTTGGTAGATTCAGGCAGGAGCTGGACCCGTGGAAGAGGAACCTTAAAATTTGAGAGCCAGCCTCGCGTCAAGATGAAAAGAGGTCACCTTGGGTACTTCATGCTGACTGAGATCATGATTTACTGTGGCCTAGGGGTGGGAGAACTTTGTGCTCTATAGTTCATACCTCTTAAGGATGATTGGAAGCTTATTCCAATTAAGAAGAAAGAAGGCTTTTTTGACTGAGAGATTAAGAAAATGTGACCTAGAGGTGGAGAATTTTTACCTTTGTACTTTATGTCCCCTAAGGAGGCTTGCTTCTTAAGGATAATTTAGTTAAGGCCTTACTTAAGGATATCTTTTGCTTAAAACTATATGGCCACTTTAGTGATAATTGTGAATGCTGCCCTTTGGTTTCTGTCAATGATTTTGCTTTAATTTTACTGCTGAATAAATAGAGAGTTCACTATAGTATGTGATCAGAATCTTAAAGCTGCTCATAGCAGCAATCTTCTGGAAAGCTGCTCATGCTTGGCTTTATAACACTACGATACTTACTTCAAAGATTCATGATTCACTGGTGTGGGTACCCCTCCAACAGTTGAGCTCACAACCATTTTATAGTTAAATATTCACAAACTGTGATGGTTTATAGAAGAAGGTAACCTTTTTAAATCTGTGTCAAATTTTTGTCTTTATGTCCCTAATTACTAGAACATACCATTTACACAGTAAACACCAAATAAATGTTTAAATGTGACTGAGAAAAAAATCCATCACTTAGTGGTCAATCTTCTGTTGATGAACTTCTCTTGGAATTTAGCCCAGGCTAGCACTTGAAGAAAAGAAATCTATATCTATGCTTCCATCATTTCTATATTATTTATACAGTTATGTGGTGCAATGAATTGAGTTCCAGATCTTGAGTCAGGAAGTTGTTCAGTTATTCAGTGATGTTCAACACTTTGTGATCCTGTGAACCAACTTGTAGCAGCAAGCACCCTAGCATACCCAGGATGGCTGCTAGTACAGGTTCTTAGATCTGCTTTTCTAAAGGAAAACAACTCAAAATGGGTCAACAATCTTACTTTAATCAAACATATATCATTTACCTAGTTCAGTGGAAAAAGGCAACACCCTAAACTTCAGAAAATGCAAACAAAAGTTACAGGCAGAAAATAACGCAATTCAGCAAACAGATCAGCAGACAGGGCTTCCAGCTGTCTGACCATTACATTCATACCTAATTAGTTACCAGAGAGGGAAGCACCAACATCTGGGTTTTCAAAGCCAGGAGTTTTAAGGGCTGCTCAGAGTCTCATCTGGCCAAATCACACAACTCTTCCCAAAGTGATAGTTATTTTGGAAGGAGGGTTAGTTTTTACAAGTGATATTGTTTTACAAGGAATGATAATCACTCGAACTATCCTATCATGTTTACGAATCTGTATGGACCCTTCACTTAAATTTTGGAAAGTCACAACAATTTTCCTTGATAATTAGAATCTATTACTCCAGCCAATACATGTATTCCTTGAGCTACTAATCCTGATTTGGCTAAAATCTGTCCAAAGTGATTTTTAGGGGTTCTTATGCATATTCCAGTGGAGATTTTTCTTATTTCTTTTGGTTCTACTGATAGAATAAAATTGGAAACTAAAGTATGCATAAAACGGAAGCTAGATGATGTTCCAAAGGCTCTGTATATTATAGCACATGGGAAGGATAACACTGTAACTATTGTTTATTCGGGAGAAGATGATTATAAAATTGTGCCATTAACTCATATTCTACCATGAGTGAGGCTACAATAGTGGACTCATGGACTCTAGTAGTACAGCTGATCCTCTTATCTACCTAGTTTCTGGTTATTGTCTCTTTGCTTCTTATGGGCTTTTTGTCTGTTCTCCTTGTTTGCTAGATTTGTTTCTGCAGGCTTGGGACCCTCCATCTGTCTGGCTAAAGAACTGACCTCTCAAATGGGACACCTTGGAATGGGGACAGCTCTATGTCCAATTTCAGCAGCAAGTAGCCATGGAAGAAGAGACATTTGCCCCTTGCCCCAAGATTTTAGCACCCCATTTGTTTGGTGGGGGGGCAGGAATGATGGGGAGCTTGTATTCAAGCCCCAACCTAAAATATTGTTTTCTGTGTTTATTGTGTGCTATCCTTGTTATGTTGTTTTAAATTCTGTTGACATCAGTTACTCCCAAAACTTGTATTAACCTATGTAATGAAATGTATTGTTAATATATTTTAGCCAAGTAAGAGACATGAAAGATCTTGGGGCCAAATGGTTATGGGATTTGAAGATCTTCCATGCCCTTTGAACTTGCTGATGTAGCAGGAAGGTGTGGGGCAAGAGGAAGCCAGAGCTTAGCTGGAGCCAGTGTGGTGACTAGAAGTGTAGTGGCAGTGGCAGTAGTGGTGGCAGCAGGATGAACTTCTTTTTTTTTAAATTTTTTTGAGCCAGCCAGAATTTCTGCTAAGAACTCCTGATGAGGACTGCCAGGGATGGAAACTGTGGGGGGGGCCAGAGCTGCCAGGAGTAAACTGTGTGGATGCTAAGCAGTTACTGTGAATGAGGAGAGGAGGATCTTTGCTTGAGGTAGCCTGTTCTGTTTTGAAGGCTTGATAATGTGGGTGTTTACTGAATTAACTATGTATGCCAACACTATAGCTACTGTGATGGCTTTGACTTTCTGGTTTTGGGACTCAATTTTCTGGTATTTGAATAAATGTTCAAATGTTCATTTGTCCCCCTTGTAGATATTCTGTTATATTTTGTAATTAATAACCATATCAGCATATTTATAGTTACCATAGGCATGATGAATACTGCATTGCTGATACACAACTGTCCACAGGGATTTATTAGAAAAGATTCTAGAGTAGTTTGTCTTTTCCTTCTCCAGTTTTATGTAGGCAACATTAAAGAGTGACTTGCCCAGGATCACAGAGCTAATAAGTGTCTGAGATTATATTTGGACTCTTGTCTTTCTGACTACAGGCACAGTGCTCTATATACTCACCATCTAGCTGCTCCTTCCCTTGTCAGGAAGACCTGAGTTTAAATCTGGCCTCAGACACTTACTTATGACCTGGGGTAAGTTACTTAAGCTCTATTTACCTCCATTTCCATATTTGTAAAATGAGCATAATAATACCAAACTCCCAGAGTTGTGGTGAGGATCAAATGAGATAATATTTGTAAAGCACTTAGCATGGTGCCTGGCGCATAGTTATCGTTACTAGCATCATCACCATTTGTCATCATGATCTCAGTGGTCAGGTGTTTCGGTATTCAAAACTTTCCAATTTAGTAAGATTTTCTTAGGTTTACCTGTCACTGGATCAGTCTTTTGGACCCAAGGGTCCCCTGGCCTCCTTCATGAGGAATCACAGCTAGTTAGTTAATTAGTATTCTCAGAAGACAATACTACCAAAGTGAAATAATAAGTAGATAATCTGTTCATAGATAATTCATTTTTCTCAGAGCCAAATTTCTCAAATATGTAATACATTGTCTCTTGTGTTTTGTAAGCTCAGGGAGATTATCTTTCAAAAAGGCATGAAGGTGTTTCTCAGTATAAAGAAACCAAGTGTGTTCTTTAAAAAAATGATCATATGACTAGGCAGTTTTCAGACGAATAAATTAAAGATATCTATAATCATATGAAAAAATGCACCGAATCACTATTGATTAGAGAAATGCAAATCAAAACAAACTCTGAAGTAACACATCTCACCTGTCAGATTGACTAACATGACAAAAACAGGAAAATGATAAATGCTGGAGAAGATGAGGGAAAATTGTAACACTAATGCATTGTTGGCAGAGTTGTGAACTGTTCCAACCATTCTGGAGCATAATTTGGAACTATGAAAAAAGAGCCATAAAAAATGTGCATACTCTTTGACCCAGCAATACCACTTCTAGAGCCATATCCCAAAGAGATCATACAAGTGGGAAAAGGACCCATATGTACAAAAATATTGATATAAGCTGTTTTGTGTTGGCAAAGAATTGGAAATCAAGGGGATGGCCATCAATTGGGGAATGGCTAAACAAGCTGTGGTATATGAATGTGATGGAATACTATTGTGCTATAAGAAACGAGGAGCAGACGAACTTCATTATAACCTGGAAAGACTTATATAAACTAATGTTGAGTGAGGGAAGCAGAACCAGGAGAACACTGTACACAATTACAGACACATCGCCATGGAGGGAGGAGAGGGAGAGGTAGAAACTTTGGAACTCAAAACCTTGTAGAACTGAATATTGTAAACTAAAAGTAAATAAACGAAAAATACAAGAAAATATTATCAAAGTATACAGGAAAATGACAAAATGACACAAAGTGGGGGAAATGAATGTTAAACATTATTCTTGGTACTTCATTGAATCTTATATCTTATTGGTCTGGTGACTTCCTTCTTCCTTGCAGATTCTAATAAAAAACATTCACTCATCTTCCTCTGCTCTCATATGTGTCTTTCTATAAATCCTACACAGGGAACTACTCAATGTTTAAGAAACTTTTTTGTAGGTTTTCGTTGATTTCTGTTCAGCCATCAGTCTGTCCATATAGTAATATTCCTCACTCTTGCTACATGGTAGAACAGGACCATTTCCTGTTCTAGTCATATATGTCTTTGAAGATGGATTTTATAGCAGTCATTATTAGCAAGGTGCTGCAGCATATTTACATCCCCAAATGTGCATTACTACAGTGTTCAATATTTTATATACAGAATTAAACATATTCTTAGTTCTTACACATGATGTGAAAGGTTGGTTTTCCTTGTAATTAATTGGTTCAAAACTATATTTTTAATATTTGCTATTTTCTAAGGACTTTTCTTTGGTCATTATTAAGGAACAGCATGATGTAATGGACAGTGGGCAAGCCTTTGTAGTTAATATCCTACTCTTCAATCCTTTCTCATATGTATATATGTATATGCATGTATATGGATACATACACATGTACCCACACTAACATGTATGAATATATGCACATAAACATACATAATACACACAAAGTACCTGGGGAGACAGAGGAAGGCAAAGAACAATCCCTGCTCTCAAGGAGCTGCAGAGAAGTTGCAGGTTTGAATTGGCAGAGGGAATACACACACACACACACACACACACACACACACACACATATATACGTGCATACACATACACATATATGAAGAGAGAGAAAGAGAAAGAGAGAGAGAGAAAGAGAGAGAGAGAGAGAGATTCCTATAACAATGAAATTTCAAATTCAAAAACCCAAAACTGGCCCCCAGTAATTGAGATTCCTCTGAGGTCACAGAGTTCCATGCTTCAAAGCCATAGTATGTGACTATGAGAATATTGGTAGTAAAAAGATAGACTTCCCCATTATAATTTCTCCAATATTAAAAAGCTAATTCCCCACTTCATTGTAAGTGTCTCTCCAAAGTATATGTACAGATGGACTAACTAACTCAGTAGGCCTCTCCCCCCTCCATGGTGATGTGTCTGTAATTGTGTACAATGTTTTCCTGGTTCTGCTCCGCTCACTCATCTAGTGACATTTCATATTCTGGGCATTCTCCATTCTCCATCTGCTTGGGTTTATTATTGTTTTCTTTCCCCCATTGTGGATGTCTAGGCCTCTTTTGAGAGATCATGGATCTTTCTCAATAGCCTTCTTTTAGCTGGACTTTGTGCACATTATCCTTCATGCCAGCATGGACACCTTTAGTTAGCAGATATTTCCCTCTTTTGTGTTTTCTTGATGCTAAGATACTAAAGAGCTTAAAAAGAAAAAAAGAAAAACAAACCTAAAAGTGCTTCCTCAGACGATCTTTTATAAGCAATAAAATGTAACCATGTAAAGTGAAAACATATCTTAAGGCTCTGAAATTGTTATTTTTGTATCTAAGGGAAAACTCCAAGAATATACAGTTTTAAGGGAGTTTAACTTAAAATATTAGGTTTGACGATATTATGTGTTCTTCCATATAATGAAAAAATGTGTTTGCCTTGTGACCATTTTCATTTGACATCATATTTCCAATTATCTCACTGCTTTCTATGTTCTGTTTAAAAGCATTGCATCTATGGAAATAATCTAAGGCTACTAAATAACTTTTACTCAGGATTTCACCAAGAAGAATTCAATTATTAAATCAAAAGCCCCTATTAGAATCAAAAGATGGGTCTGTGTTGTTGGTGCTTATTAATTAACCAAAATATCATTTCCTTCATCACAATCACATGGGATAACTGAACTTTTGCCATTTTCTTTTTCTAGTTAATGTAAAAGTATGAGACATTCACTTTCCTCAATTTTGACCATGAAGTTGAGTATAAATTATTTTCATCAAATAATTAAACGTGTAAAGCCTTAAATGAATGATTCTTAATACATCAGTATACTCACCAAAATAACAATTGTCAGCCAATTTCCTCATTTCTATCTTTATTATCAGTATCATAATGACTATTTTTCATGTTTGAACTTTGAGAATAGAAAGTAAAATTGGCAAAGAACTAGATTCTTTTGAATTCACAAAATACTTAAGTCTCCATCTACCATTAATCTTTTTTTTTATTGTCATTGCTGCTGTTGTCTTATTCAAGCTATGTTGAAATATTTAATTATGAAAGCTAAAGGAACATCTCTTTAAAATGGAATGTATTTGGTGCTATGAAAATTTTAAATTCTCTTGAGTTGGCCCTAAATATAGCCTTTTTTTCTAATCTTCAAAGCTGGGCATGGCCACCATGTCTGTTTATTGGCACTTTGAACATGGGGGACAAAAAGGAATAGGACATTTAGAAGTGAGAGGTAATGAAATATAATATAGAGAGGGCAGACCTTGTTAGCATGAGAATCTGGATCCAGTGCCACCAGACCCCTCATCCTGAATCCCACGGTGAGAGTTTTGGGAATCATCCCTGTAGTGGGTGAGTCAGATCACCTGGGCTTGCTCCTAGATCCACTATGGTTGGGTCTGTGCTGGTGCTGCCCATGTACTCTGTACTCTGCACTCCCCGTGCTTAGCCCAACAATTTTACCCTTCCATACTTTTCTGGGCTGGAAATCTGACACACTCTATCTCCCAGTGGATTCTGCCACTCTAAAATATCTTCAGATTAACTTTCTAGAGGTTGCTGAAGGAATTTTACAGAGAGTTCAGTATGAGTTTAGATGAGTTCCTGCTTTCACTCCACCCCCCAGTACATTCCTCTGATCTATATCTTGCCACTTGACCCAGATGGCTCCAAAGGAGAGAGCTAGGCTCATTACTTCCCATAGCCCTCCCTCATTTAAATCCAATTCACTTTTATGTCATGGCATCACCTCACTGATGTAATGATCCTCTTTGAGAACAAAGGACAAGCAACAACAACCATTTACATATTCATAAGCTCTGAAATTCCTATCTCTTATCACAATCTGTTGTCATTTGATCTCTCTTTCTCTTGTGACTCTAAACCCTATTCTTGATTCCCACCATAACCCCTTATCCCCTCAGATTTTTAACATAATCATTCCTTACACTGCATTCTCTTATTTTTCATGTCTTCACCCCCTGATGAATGAGTTCAACTCAACCCTGTCCTCTTCTCTAGAGTCCTTTGATTCTTTTCCTAGCAGATCTTGCCTTTCCAAATCCCATATTATTCCTACCATTATTCCTATTCATGCTGCTGAATGAAGCTGGAGAAAATCATGAAACCATGTTAATTGGGTCCACTTCAAATTTATGATACATAATCTCAACAAAAGTTTCACTTTGGTAAGGCAATCCTTTTATAGCTCTCTAATCAATTCACTATTTCATTCACCACAGTTGATTTTCCAAACCTTTTAATGTTTCCTTAAGCCTCCCAAAGTGTCTCCTCCCCTTTTCCTCTCAGGTGGCAATTTAGCCTCATATTTCAGTGAATTTTTTCTTTAAAGTTGAAGTCTTTGTAATGGTAATGGGATTTGAAGATCTTCCATGCCCCTTGTACTAGCGAGCTAACAGGTAATTAACACTTAGTTTCAAGTTCATAATTGTGTCAAGTATTAAGACACAGAACTTGTGAATCCCATGGTGGGATTAACTTGCTAATGTAACAGGAAGGAGTGGGGCAGGGAGGAGCTAATATCATATATAAGGAGAGGCCCAAGCTAGAGAGGGGAGACATTTTGGAGAACAGAACTTGTGGTGGAAGAACTTTTTCTGAGAGGCAGCCAGAACTTCTGCTGAGAACTGCTGGGAATGAGGAGCATGGAGGCTGAGTAGCTACCGTGAATGAGGAAAGGAGGCTCCTTGCCTGAGGGAGTGAGTTAGGAGAGGAGGATATTTGCCTGAGGGAGTCTGTTTTGTTTTAGAGATTTGGGAATGTAGGTGTTCACTGCAATGACTATGTGCACCAACTTTGTGGTTACTATAATGACTTTGACCTTTGGTTTGGGGACTCAATTTCCTGGTTTTTGAATAAAGGCTTTGGTTCTGTCCTCCATGTAGAGTGCCTGTTACATTTTGTGATTAACAACTACATCAACATATTTATAGTCACTGTAGGTGCTATAAATATCACATTGGTGTTACAGTCATTTGCAAAGAGCTCCTTGTAGATAGACCTTAGGATAGAGAGAGATTTAATTTTACTCATGAGGTCTCAGTTTCTAAACTCATAACTTACACCTGTATCCCTACAGCATGGGGTTACTTTGACATTAATAAACATAAACTACCTATATTTGCTTTTAATGTTATTATGAAGATAATTTAATTTCCCTTTAGACATAAATTATTAAGGAAATAATGCTTGCTACATATTGTTTATAGAATAAGTAGGAAATGGTTTAAAGTAGTTGTTTTCAAAAACCTAAATAAATATCAAATATTTTATTATATATGTAAGAACATTAGCTTCTTAAGAAGCATATCAGAAACTCTTGCCATCTTGGTAATTTTTGGAATGTTAGCAAGCAAAGTAATACATCTCCAAACACAACAAGAATACAATTATCTTTCAGCTAAGACTTCAGAGTTGCTTCTTTGGGTTCTCTCTGGCAAAGACACTAACTGACTCCAGTCTAGTGGGCTGTGTCTGATCCTCTCTTAGCAACATATATCAAGAGCACTAAATTTAGAGTCAGAGGATGTAAGTTTTAGTTTAGTTCCCTTACATATGGTGTGACCTTTGTCAAATAATGTAATCTTTCTGTACCTCAGTTTTATAACCCATAAAATGAAGGCATTGGACTAGATTAATTCTAAAAAACCTTGCCAAAAAAAATCTAATATTCTATAAATGTTCAACTGATGAACCAAACTTTCTTTAAAAGTAGAAGAATGGCCCTTTCTCTGCGGAATCACCATGGCGGCCTGGACCCTGTACACATACCCTGAAAACTGGCGGGCCTTCAAGGCCCTCATTGCTGCACAGTACAGTGGAGCCCAGATCCGCGTGCTGTCCGCACCTCCCCACTTCCACTTTGGTCAGACCAACTGCACCCCTGAATTCCTCCGAAAATTTCCTGCAGGCAAGGTTCCAGCGTTTGAGGGTGATGATGGGTTCTGTGTGTTTGAAAGCAACGCCATTGCACACTATGTGAGCAATGATGACCTTCGAGGCTCAACCCTGGAGGCTGCTGCCCAGGTGATCCAATGGGTGAGCTTTGCTGACAGTGACATCGTCCCTCCAGCCAGTACCTGGGTGTTTCCTACTCTCGGCATCATGCACCACAACAAACAGGCTACAGAGAATGCAAAAGAGGAGGTGAGGTGGGTTTTGGGGCTGCTTGATACCCACCTGAAGACTCGCACCTTCCTGGTGGGGGAGCGCGTGACTCTGGCTGACATCACAGTTGTGTGCACCCTCTTGTGGCTCTATAAGCAGGTCCTGGAGCCATCGTTCCGCCAAGCCTTCCCCAACACCAACCGCTGGTTCCTCACCTGCATCCACCAGCCCCAGTTCCGGGCTCTGCTGGGAGAGGTGAAGCTCCGTGAGAAGATGGCGCAGTTTGATGCTAAAAAGTTTGCTGAGAGTCAGCCCAAGAAGGAGGTCCCAAGAAAAGAGAAGGGACAGCGAGAAGAGAAACCCAAGGAAGGAAGGAAGGAGCGGAAGGAAGAGAAGAAGGCAGCTGTGGCCCCCGGCCCTGAGGAGGAGATGGATGAGTGTGACCAGGCCCTGGCTGCAGAGCCCAAGGCCAAGGATCCCTTTGCCCACCTGCCCAAGAGCACGTTTGTGTTGGATGAGTTTAAGCGGAAGTACTCCAACGAGGACACGCTGCGGTGGCCCTGCCGTACTTCTGGGAGCACTTCGACCGGGACGGCTGGTCCCTGTGGTACGCTGAGTACTGCTTCCCCCAGGAGCTCAGCCAGACCTTCATGAGCTGCAACCTCATCACTGGAATGTTCCAACGACTGGACAAGCTGAGGAAGAATGCCTTTGCCAGCGTCATCCTTTTTGGCACCAACAATAGCAGCGCCATTTCTGGAGTCTGGGTTTTCCGGGGCCAGGAACTTGCCTTCCCGCTGAGTCCAGACTGGCAGGTAGATTACAAGTCCTACACATGGTGTAAGCTGGATCCTGGCAGTGAGGAGGCCCAGACCATGGTCCGAGAGTACTTCTCCTGGGAGGGGGCCTTCCAGCACGTGGGCAAACCCTTCAATCAGGGCAAGATCTTCAAGTGAACACCCTCCCCTGCTACCACCTAGCTGCCTGCTTCCTCCTCTGCAGGGAGGTGCCAGTCATTAAACGAAACTGAACACAGAAAAAAAAAAAAGTAGAAGAATGAGGAAAACAAATCTTGTATTTCCTGAGAATGACATACAATCTATGAACTAATTTTTTGTCTATTGTGGTTGCAACATCTTTTCCCCTACCAATCAATGCACCAAACTATAAAAAGCTAATGTTGTATTCTACTGTAAGGGACCATGCCAAGTTGTATGAATCCCCTGATGAGATGATTTTGAGCTGCAAATTTTCCTATTAACGGGGTCCTCATTACTCTTTAGAACATTTCCAGACTAGAGAAAGGAAGTATGAGCCCACTAGTCAAAGTAAAGGTATATAAAACTCTGAATACAGTGACAGCTCTGTGTATGCATGAAGCTATGTTACTGATTCATGATCTGTGATCCAAGTTGACAGAGAAATTGTGTCCTTACATCAGAAGGTGGGACCCAAAGTTTCACCTCTGTAGTGATAATTGCAGTAGAACCCTTGTGAAATGTAATGATGCATTTATACTGACTACATCAATTATGTTTTATGAGACTACAATGGTTTAGAGCTGAGAGATGCTGTAGGTTAATTGTGTCAATGTCTCTGGCTTAGAAATATAATTAATATAGCCCTCTGATTTCCCTGAGGGCAAAGATATTCTTGGACACACAAATGAAATGCTGTGACTGATTTTCTAAGTGAGAAGTAAATTTTATAAACACTAAAGGACCTATAAGCAGAATTATAATTAGTTTTTGAAAAATATGCATTTTTTAGACTGGAAAGGAGATGGAAATACTGATGGGGGATAGTTTAATCTAATGCATAGCAATAGGATTTTGAATTGGTATAGAATAGAGAATAGAAGAAATTTCATGAAGAGGAGCTTCAGGGAAAAGTTTTGCTCCAAAAGAATTTTGAAAAAGAAATAATTTTATGCTGAAGCCATTTCAATTCACATGGGAAGTGGAATAAAGTTGAGAACATGTGTAAACTTTTTATGGTTCATATGTTAATTTCTTAAAACGTTGACCTCACTAGATCACCTGCTTTCCAAGGATAAACTTAGATAAGAATGGACAATATCATAACTGGTCAGCTTCCAATTTGAAGCTGGATTCTTTGGCCATGACAACCCTGGAAACAAAGAAAAATGCAAAATGGTCCTTGGTCCCGAAGGACCTCCTTTTACTTCTACATCAGTGTTGACAGAGTGGCATAAAAAAAGAACAGAGAGTGCTTAGGATCAGACAGTTCTTAGATCATCTACAAAGCAATAAATTAGTGATTGATATTCTATGTGTGAGATCCTTGTCCAAAAACCAATGGATGCACTTAATAATAGAAGAATTAACTGGTCAGTCAACTTCCTCATTATAAGTAAAGCAAAAGAAGTAGATACTAAATGGAAGAACGATTCACAAAGCCTCCTACGGGAGAAAATAAAGAAGTACGTTTCATTCTGTATCCAAGGGAATAATAAAAGTTATTCCCCGGATATTGCTCATATTTTATTGAAGTCCATATCACAAATATTTGCAAGAAAGCTATGATGAAAATAATAGATTTTAATTGTCAGGTACTTCAATGCTGCAAAAAGAATATGATAGAAAGGGAAAGAAATATATTGAAAAAATGGTTCAGAAGAAATGAATACAATATGTCAAAGATGTGTAAACTACAGAGATAACTCAATCTATTTATCTTGGGTTTTCCCCCCAAGAAAAGAACTGGGAAGTGCTGGGAATCATTAACAGCAAATAATAACACAAATAGTGAAGCTGATTTTATTTTAAAAGAAAGAAAACAGGTCACAGAATATTAACAGGCAATTCTCTGATGGAATCAAAACTATCTCTAATGATAGAAAAACTCTCTAAGTCACTATTTGTTAGAGAAACACTCATTAAAATGACTCTGAGGTGCCATCTCACACATATGAGACTGGCTAATATGACAGAGAAGGAAAATCACAAATGTTTGGAGGGGATGTGGAAAAACTGGGACACTAATGGCCTGTAGAGCTGTGAATTTATCTAATCATTCTGGAGAACAATTTGAAACTAAACTCAAAGGGCTATAAAACTGAATACCCTTTGGCCCAGTAATAGCACTACTGGGTTGATATGCCAAAGAGATCAAAGAAAAAGTGTTAATATGTACAAAAATATTTATAGCAGCTCTTTTAGGGATGGCAAAGAACCAGAAATTGAAGGGATCTCTATCAGCTGGGGAATGATGAGAGAAATTGAGGTTTATGATTGTGATTGAATATGATTGGTCTATATAAAAGGATGAGCATGGCGGGTTGGGAAAAACCTGGGAAGACTTACATGAACTGATGCAGAGTGAAGTGATAAGAATCAAAAAGATACTGAGCATGGTAACAGCAATATTTCGTGATGATCAACTGTGAATGATTTAGCTATTCTCAGCAATACTGTTATTCAAGATAATTATTAAGGATTTCTGACAAAAATGCTATCCAGAGAAAGAACAGATAGAGTCCAAATGCAGATTGAAACATAATTGTTTTCACTTTCATTTTTTTTGCAACATGGCTAATATGGAAATGCATTTTACATGATTTCACATGTACAACTTAAAAAATATTTCATAGCTTAACAACACAATAAACTGTATGGTGGTGTAGAAAATTTTTCCTACAATCACAAAATATTGGCTTAAAAGTGCCTCTCCAGCAAAAAAAAAAAAAAGGCCCTCTACCTGTATATTGTCCTTCAGCTTTATCTTAAAAAAAAAAAACAAAAACAAAACAGAATAGCAATCTGATGAATCAGGCACCTGTGTGTCCAATCTGTGTCACTCACCTCTTTATTAAAAGACAGAGAGTTGGGCAAGTCACTTAAGCCCAATTGTCCTGCCTTATCCCGTCCAAAAAAATACCCCCCCCCCCAGAAAAGACAGAGGGAATAGAAGATGATGATGAAAATGTTTGGTAATATCCATTCTACCTATAATCTATTACAAAAGCGTTAGTCTGAAAACATTTAGGTAAGGGGAAAAAAGGCAACAAGAAATACAACCAAAACAAATAAGCGAACAAAAGAAAACACAACAACCCATTATTTTTTCTTGAAAAATCCAAGCTTACAGTACAGCATTCATCAATCAGTGCAAAATGAGTGAGGATTCACAATGGTCATTTGCTTTCCCTTCTATTTAACAAATGCTTTTAAAAATCAGTGGGTATAAGTGGGTTTTAAAACTCCCTGGGGATGTTGTTTATGTTTTTGTTGTTGCTGCAGCTGCAGCTATTTTTCCTATTTAGTGTTCCCATTTAGGATTTTCTGGGCAAAGACACTGGAATGGTTTGCTATTTCCTTCTCCATATCATTTTGCAGATGAGGAAACTGAGGTAAACAGGATTTAGTGACTTGTCTACGGTGATATAGCTAGTAAATTTCTGAGGCTGGATGAACTTGAGTTCTAGTTTATTCTATCTACTCTGCAACCTTGCTGCCTTGAGATTATAATAAATGATTGAAGTGTCATGCCCCACGAAACTCTAACCACTGAATGTAATACAGCTTTGTAGAAAGTTATTTTCTATCCTTAGTATTTGAGACGATTTGAGATATTATTCTCACTATCCAAATCCTTTGGTATATTTAAGTCTCAGTAATTAATATCAATCCATTTTACTTCCTTTTGGAGGTTTTTTACAGTAGATTCTAAAGTATAATTATCAATCATGGAAACAGCAATGACAAGCATCAAAACACAAAATGAGCATTTTTGTCTGCTTTAAAATATGGCCAACATACCATTTATTTGTTATTAATACAATAATAATTTTGTGCTAGTTATAAACTATAGATTTTTAATGGTAGTAGAAATTTGAAGATCTTCCCTGCTATAATGGCAAGCTCAGAAGTAGTTCACACCTTGTTCAGCTATTGAATTAACACCTTGTTTCAATCTAAGAAACAGAATGTGTGAACTCCACAACTTGTGAACCCTAGAACTTTAGAACTCCTAGGAAAGAGTTAATGACTATATAAGGAGAACCCCAGGGCTAGAAACAGCAGGAACTGAGAAGAAGACTCTTGTGGTAGCAGAGTAAAGAAGGAAAAAAAAAAAACTTGTGGTATTCCAACACTATCTGTGTTGATGTTTGTTTGTGATACTTTGTACAGAAGCTCTGGGACCTTACTGGAAGCCCTGAAACAGGATTTTCTTGTTGTATATGTACAGAAGTACTGGAGGAGGATTTTGGAGGTCCTGGGACTTTACTGATGATTTGTCCTGACCTCATGGACCTTGTTTGTGGGTGTGTATTGATTTCTATGTTAATGATTTGTGTTGAGTTCTCAGACCTTGTTGGTGGGTCTGAGTTGATTTCACAGACGGATATAGATAGATAGATAGATAGATAGATAGATAGATAGATAGATAGATATCTGAGGCGAGGTTTTGCTTTGCAGCTCACTTTGGGAAGAGTTGTGTGATTTGGCCAGATAAGACTAGACAGCCGTTGAGCCCCCCACCTTTGAAAACCCAGATGTTGGTGCTTCTCTCTCTCGTGACTAAATAGGTATAGATGTAATGGTCAGACAGCTAGAAGCCCTGCCTGCTAAATTGTGTTATTTTCTCTTGTAAATTTTGTTTGTATTCTCTGAAGTTCAGGATGCTGACTTTTCCCCCTAAACTAGGTAAATGATATATATTTGATTGATTAAAGTAAGATTGTTAACCCTTTTTGAGTTGCTTTCTTTTAGAAAAGCAGATCAAAGAACCTGTGCTAGCAGCGATCCTGGGTATGCTAGGGTATTTGTCCTGAGTCTGCTGGACAAGTTCCTGAACCACAAAGGTGAGTTTCTGTATAGTTTGGGGGTCTGTGTCCACTAGACTGCCAGCTCCTGACTTCAATAAGCTTCCCAATTCATCTTTAATGCACTATCCACATGTACAGTTTATATCACATTTCTTGTCTTCACAAAAATGGGGCAGGGGCAGGAAAGAAGGACAGAATTAAGGACTCAATTTTTTAAAATGAATATTAAATGTATATGTGTGTATACATATGTGTGTATGTATGTATATGAAAGAGAAAGAAAAGGAAACATTGTTATCAGTATGGAAGTAAATTTTGAATTATCTCTTTGTTTATCATAAGACCACAAATTTCTTAGGGTAATAATATAAAGTATTACAAAATAGCAGAAATAATGAGCAAAAAAGATAAGAGTACAACAACTGTTCACTGACCTATTCAACTTATTTCATAATGATAAATTAATGGAGGAAAGGATTCATTTTGATTGTAGTGATTCCTTGAAATAGTTTAACTGGCAAAAATAAATTTCTATAAAAAGGAGACAAAAAGACTTGGGAAACCATCTCACTCAGAAATACTCAATGTCTTTGTAAAGTGAAAATATGAAGATGGAAGCTGACAGACAAAAAACAGATTCTAATCCAATATATAATGTCTTATTAAACAGAATGGTGGAAGATTACATGCTTGATGACCATATAAAATAGAAGGAAGTAATTGTGAAACAAATAAATTTAACAGAGGCTTGGTTAGAGATCCAAGGAATCGATGTCATTCTAGTGTCATTTAAAGATGACATCATTAAAGATGATACTGAGAGGAGTACAATACTTACCTCAATACACAAAATAATCTGTAATTTTACCAATCATGATTGATTGCAATCCATTCATGTTCACCTGTTCTGTGGCTCTAGACCATGTTCCCTCAAAAGTTAGTGGGATGAGAATCAAATAACATAGTGGGGACCTTGCTTACTTGACAATACTCGAACTGTCCTTAGGTCCTCCCTTGTCCTTCATGCATGGCCAGTCCATATTCTTTTCCTATCATCTATTTTAAAATGATGTCTTTTACTCCCGTGCATCTTCAAAGTTCCTCATTCATTACATATAGTCACCTGTCCATATACCCTGTGCCTCCCCATTGTCCTCTGGGTGGTATTAATTTTCAGTTCTTTGAAACATTTTCTGTTTCATAGCCATACACCTACAGTTACATAAAGGTGTTGAAAAGATGGTTCTGTTTTTCAGGGACATGCCAGGGTAATAAAAGAGCTTTTTAATTTCCTAAAAAGAACCCAACATTTTTTTTACCCTCAATTAATTCTGGACTAACTGGGATATTTGTACTATCCATCACAGATCATTATCACAAGGGAAATGCACTGTAGGTTGTTAACATATAGACAATCGATATTCCTTATCCAGGATGGAATTGTGCCAATTCTATGAAATATATTTTCTCATTATCACGGATTTCTGTCAGCTTTTTAAGTTAGTTGTAATATTTGTTCTCACAATTGAATAATTTATTTAAAATTGATGCCTGTCCTACTTTCAGTTTATTTTAGAGGACTGATGAAATAAGTACAATTTAAAAAAGAGTAATTAAAGGTAAAAAAAAAAGGTCAAAACACAGTCTTAAAATCATTTGATCTGTTTCATCTACATCAATATCAGTGCCACTAAATTAAGTTTCACATGAAAACAAAAATCTCAACAATATCTTTTCTTCCTGAACAGCCTTGATATAAGGTATGGCCTACTCAGGTGAAAATGGTATTGACTGTAATATTCTCGGATTGTGTGATGTGGGAGCTTCAGTTACCTGAAATCAGAATAGAGCTTTTTCATTGAACCATATTACCAGAGTCCAACTCACATTGGAAAAAAATGTAATTTGATTATTCCCTTGTCTTTTTTATTAATTAATTTATTTTTCATTTTCAAACATAAGCTTTTGAGCTCAATCTGATATAGGCTATACATATATATTCATATTAATCCTATTTTCACATTAGTCATATTGTAAAGAATTAAGACCAATGGGAGGAACCACGAGAAAGAAGAAACAAAACAAGAACAATAGGAAAAAGAGAAAATAGTATGTTTCAATCTGCATTCAGACTCCATAGTTCTTTCTCTTGGTTAGACACCATTTTCCATCATGAGTCTTCTGGAGTTGTTTTATGATTTTGTTCGTATAGTTCCTGGGTTTGTTTTGGCGGGTAGACTCCCACATATTTTATAATTTCTACTGTAACTTTAAATGAAATTTCTCTTTCTATCTCTTGTTTTTGGGCTTTGTTAGTAATATACAGAAATGCCAATGATTTATGTGCATTTATTTTATATCCTGAAACTTTGCTAATTTTTTTTTATTATTTCAAGTAGTTTGTCACTTTTTTCTCCAAGTATACTATCATCATCTGCAAAGAGTGATAGCTTTGTTTCTTCTTTGCCTATTTTAATTTCTTCTTATATTGCTAAAACTAACATTTTCTAGTATAATATTGAACAACAGTGGTGATAATGGATAGCTTTGTTTCACCCCAGTCTTACTATTTTATCCTCATTACGTACAATGTTTGCTGATGGTTTTAGATAGATATTACCTATCATTTATTCCTATGCTCTCTAGTGTTCTTAATAGGAATGGATGTTGTATTTGGTCAAAATGCTTTTTCCTGCAGCTATTGAGATAATCATATAATTTCTGTTTGATTGCTGATATGGTCAGTTATGTTATAGTTTTCCTAATATTGAACCAGTCCTGCATTCCTGGTATAAATCCTACTTGGTCATAATGTATTATCATCATGATAAATTGCTATAATCTCTTTGGTAGTATTTTATTTAATTTTTGCATCTATGTTCATTTGGAAAATTAGTCTGTAATTTTCTTTTTCTGCTTTGACTCTTCCCAATCTATGTATCAGCACCATATTTATATCATCAAAATAACTCAGTATGACTACTTCTCCTATTTTCCCAAATAGTTCATACAGTGTTGGATTAATTATTCTTTAAACATTTGATAGAATTCACTTGTAAATCCATCTGGCCCTGGAGATTTTTTCTTAGGGAGTTCATTGATGGCTTCTTCAACTTCTTTTTTTCTGAAATGGGGTTACTTAAGTATTTTTTATTTTCTCTTCTCTTAATCTGAGCAATTTATATTTCTGTAAATATTCATACATTTCACTAATATTTTCAAACTTATTGGCATACAGTTGGGCAAAAATAACTCCTAATTGTTGTTTTAATTTCCTTTTCATTGGCACTGAATTCATTCTTTTCATTTTTTTATATTGGTAAATTGGTTTTCTTCTTTCTTTTTTATAATAAAATTAACCAAAAGTTTCTCTATTTTATTTTTTAATTAAACCAGCTTTTTAGTTTTATTTATTAGTTGAAAAGTTTTCTTAATTTCATTTTAATTAATCTCTCCCTTGGTTTTCAGAATTTCTAATTTGGTAATTAATTGGGAATTTTTAATTTGTTTTATTTCCTAGCTTTTTTAGTTGCATGCCCAATTCATTAATCTCTTCTTTCTCTTTTTTTTATCATTGTAAACATTTAGAGATATACAACTTTCCCTAAGAACTGCTTTTTCTGCATCCTATATATTTTGGTGTGTTATCTCATAATTGTCATTCTCTTGGATGAAGTTATTGATTGTTTCTATAATTTCTTGTTTGCTGAGATTTATCTTGCCACTGGCTTATGCAGCCTGTCCTATGCTGCTCTCCCACCACTAGAGGGAGAAGAACCTTTCATGTTAATCCCCCAAGCTACGTGGGCTATAAAACTTCTGCGCCCCATCTTTCTGCTAGAACAGCTGTTCTGGGGTTTTCCTGGGGCAATATTTTCTGGGCTTTCAGAGATCAATAAGGGAGAATGAGAACAACTTACTTCTTACTCCACCATCGTGGCTCCCAGAAGTTTGATTATCCTCTTCTCTTAAACTTACCAGCAGAAAACTGTCCAGATGATAATGATGATGATACATTTTTGGCCTTAGATAAAGTCATGCCAAGAGGCATCATCGTATAGTGGATAGAGAGCTAGAGTCTGTTTCAGAAAAACCTAGGTTAAAGTGTTACTTTTGATGTCTATCATTTATATCACTAAGCAGTTCACCTAAACTCTCATTTCTTAAGCAACACTCTATGACTATAAGTGGCAGAATAATTTTATCTGCATTAATAGACTGTCCAATTGGCCTAGATCAGATAAAGATTAAGAGAAGATAGGATTTGTTTTGCTGTTGAGTATAGTTATAAGATATTTAAATGTTAAAGTAAGATACTTGAGGAAAACAGACTCTTTTGTATAAACCGGGTAGCCACCAAATCCCAGCATGTAGTGGAAAAAATGCAAAGAAAATAATCATTTGTTTTTCTCTTCTGAAATTTAATTAGATCGAAATTTTAAATATTTTAAATTTTTGCAAAACTTTTTAGCCTATAATATTGTTACGACAAGAGAATTATCTTCATATGCTATTAGTAAAGGAAATAAATAATTATAAATGTAATTAAAATCAATACTTATGTGGAAGTATTTATCAAAGATCTGTTGATTTTATTAGTACTGACAATGAAATTGTAAGAAATGATTGTTAGTAAGAGAACATAATATTTTCATAAATTGGTGATTCATACCTTAAAATATATAAGGATAATTTAGTGTTACTTTAAACATAATAACATATTTCTTTAGGGAATGCTGCAATAACCTCAATGGGTCTACTATAACTGATTAAAACTTTGTATATCATTAGTTTTAGAATTAAGGATGAAAGATTTAATATAAATTACTGACTCCAGTTCATTCCTGAATAGCATCCTGGACAAGTGGTCTATTACCCTCTACTTGAATGAGAAGATGAAAAACAAATAATAAATACTCTCCTAAGTGTGAGGAATACCAACAAAAAAAGAAGTAGTATCTTGAAGTTATAGGGCACTTGTTATCTCATGAGACCCTGAAATCCATTTTTGATCTCAGTTTGATAGAATATTCTTCTTAAGATTGTCCCCTAATCTGCTTTACTGTAGCATTTGTTTTTATGTATGATATATACATGTATGTGCATACATATGTATATGTATATGCATATATCCAGTATATATGTGTGTGTGTGTGTGTGTGTGTGTGTGTGTGTGTGTGTGTGTGTACTGTCAGAGACAAATACAATGGAGGAAGTTCTGTTCCTGGTTCAGGACTGAAGACAGGAATCATGATAAATCCAATTGGGGTGAAATACTGCTGTCAACCTACCCCCCCAAAAAACAAAAACACCTGTCCTAATTTACCTGAGTAAGTAATGAGTCACTCTAGTTCTACAGATTTTTATAAGAATTCTCTTCCTCTCCATGAAGTGAACCACAAAATATTAAATGTGAATACAAGGCATAGTATAACTTTAAAGTAAAAATTTGAATAAGCAGACCCTTGCTGTTATTAATTTACTGGAATACAGACAGTGGAACCCTTGCTGTTTTCCAAGTGCAGTGCTACAGTTTGTATATAAGAAACAATCATTACATGAGAATAGGCTGCCTATACTTGATCTATCAGGAAAGGAAAAGCTGACTATAAGTAGCTACTCAGAGATCAGACAGCTAAGTTTGAGGCCTATTCCTCTGACTCTGAAACTAAACAGTATTCATTCTTGATATATAATCGAAAAGACAATATGGAGTTAGGATTTCAAAAAGAACTTTGATAAATATATAGGTTTAGAGAAGTTATATCTTTTTCCACCTTTTTTTTAAATTTGCCTCTTCCACTTCTCCCAAACCTGCAATTGCTATGGAGAACTCTGATGTAGACACTCTTTTAACTGATTTAAATCAGCAATTCACATTACCTTAAATTTTAGAATGCTGTCTAGGGCCACTGAAAGTTTGAGTGTCTTGCCTATGGTTTTACAGCTAATAATGGTATATGCTTGAGGCATTAAGCAACAAGATTTAGGATATGACTACTATTTGATAGACAATTGCTAGTTACTGGGAATACAAAGGCTACAAAAAATAGCCCTATTGTGGCTGTGAGGAGGGTGAGAAGGGGAGACCCATGAAAGAGTAGTCCAGGACTGGATCAAGCTGAAATTTATCAACATACCCATCTAAACAACTTTAAAATAGCACCTCAAATCAAATTTTGACATGGCAGAACCAACAAGGTCAGGAGACATTTTTATATTCTAAGACAATTTAGGCTACTTACAGGAGAGGTCAGAGAGATCAGGGTGACTACAAACCAGAAACACAGCAGGACTACCAGAAGCTTTGAGAACTCTCATCCCAGGGAAGCTAAGTGAGTCAAACAAATGGTTTGAAAGAGATTAAAAGGGATCCTTTACTGGCACTAGATGCAACTGGCACTGACTGGCAATTCTATTGCCCATAAGCAATTTGGAGTCACACTTATAGGCTAGAGAGGAGCACTTGGGATCAGCCACAGGGAAACAGAGCCCTGGTTACAATTTCAGGGTCAATAAGAGGGCTAGTGTTTGTGACTGCAGGAGATTAGGGGACCTGGTTATAGTTCCAATGCCAAAAGGAGTACAGGCACTGGCAGTTACAGGAAAGCATGCGCAATTTCAGGGTAAAGACCAAAATACAGAGCAGAAGAGCAGTGAACACAACTTTCATAAGATAACACCACTTTGGAAGAATGGAAAAATTATAGACTCCCAGAAATAGCTCTGAGAACAGTAGCATGAAAAAAACCTGAAGCTTGACATAGTATCTCCCCATTCCTAGGTTAGCAGAGACCAACTTTATAACATAAAGTTCAAAGTAAAGAAATAATATAGGTAAATGAATAAACAACAACAACAATTTGGTCATTAAAAAAAGAAAAATAGGAGCAGCTAGATGGCACAGTGAATAGAGCACCAGCCCTGGAGTCAGGAGGATGTGAGTTCAAATTCAGCCTCAGACACTTGACACACTTACTAGCTGTGTGACTTTGGGCAAGTCACTCAACCCCAATTGCCCTCCAAAAACCAAAAAAAAAAAAATGCTACTGTGGCAGTTAGGAAGATCAAGACATAAACTCAAAGAAGACAACAATGTTAAAACAACTACAATTGGGGGCAGCTAGGTGGCTCAGTGAATAGAGTGTTGGCCCTAGAGTAAGAAGGACCTGAGTTTGGATCCAGCCTCAGACACTTAATGCACACACAAACAAAAACCTAGCCGTGTGACCTTGGGCAAGTTACTTAACCCCAATTACCCTCCAAAAAACAAAAAACAAACAAACAAAAAAAACAACTACAAGTAAAGCCTCAAAGAAAAATGCTAATTGAACCTCAACCCAGCAAGAATTCCTGGGAGAATTAAAAAACAATATGAGTGGTAGAAGAAAAATTGAGGATGGGGGGATGAGAATGATTCAAGGAAATTATGAAAAGGGAATTAACAGTTTAGAAAAAAAGGCATATTAAAAACCCCTGGGGGCAGAGCCAACATGGGGAAGTAAAAGCAGCTTGAGCTCACCCCCAAACTGCTCCAAATACCTCTAAAAATGACCCTAAAAAAATTCTAGAACTGCAGAAGTTACAAAACGACAGAGTGAAACACATCTCCAGCCCAACAGCCTGGCAGACTTACAGGAATGGTATATCACAGTGGGCTTGGAGTGGAGCTCATGAGGTACAGTGTGGGTTGTTCCTGGTATGAAGAGGCTGGAGCAGGCATAAGAGGACTAAATGGCTCAAAGCTGTGGCAGTTTCCAGATTTCTTAACTGACAAATGTCAAGAAGAAAATGGAAGGTCAGTGGGAGAGCTCTGTGGGACCTGGGTGAAAGAAGAGTGCACAGTCCAGCCACAGTCCTGAGGAGGCAGTGCTGCTGGTGCTGCTGCTGCTGCTGGTGGCAGCACTAGCAGCAGCACCAAAAGCTGATTTCAGAGCTCTAGGCTCACAGACAGTGGAGGATCATGCAGCTGATACAAAATGCCAGAAATCTGGGATAGTATACCCATCCCCAGCCCCATGACCACAGGAAGCTGAGTTGTGCCTTAACAGAAAGTTAGAAAATCAAGTATTTGTCTGGGACAATAAATTAAAGCATAAAAAAGTCAGATTATAGAATATTACTTTGGTGACAAAGAAGAACCAAGTATACAACCAGAAGAAGGCAACTAAGTCAAATCTCCTACATCAAAAGTCTGCAAGAAAAAAATATGAATTGGTCACAGACCATGGAAGAGCTAAAAAAGGATTTTGAAAATCAAATAAGAAAAGTAGAGGAAAATTGGGAAAATAAATGAGAGTGATGCAAGAAAGTCATAACAAATGAGTCAATAGCCAGCTAAAACAGACCCCAAAATACTGAAGAAAATAGCACCTTAAAAAAGACCAACCCAAATGGCAAAAGAGGTCCAAAAAGTCAACGAGAAGAATGAAGTAAAAATTATAATTGGCCAAATGGAAAAGGAGTTCCAAAAGTTAAATGAAGAAAATAATGTCTTAAAAATTAGAATGGAGCAAATAGAAGCCAATGACATTACTATAAATCAAGAAATTATAAAACAGAAGCAAAAGAATGAAAAAATAGAAGACAATGTGAAATATCTCAAAGACGGCGGAGTAGAAACAGCTCATCCAAGCCACTCTGCCCCCAGATTCCCCCCAAACTATGTAAAAGGGGACTCTGAATAACTTCTGGAGCGCCAGCACCCACAGAACAACACAGAGAAGCTAACCTCCCGCTGAAGACAGCCCAGCAGCCCAGAAGGACCAGCGCAGCGCTCTGGAAGCTGGCAGCGCGCAGTGCGCAGAGCACGGGGAACCTAGCCGAGCCCAGGTCCGCGTGAGCCAAGGTTTTAGCCCCAGGGTGGCAGGGTCAGCAGCCGGCTGGAAAGACCCCAGAACACCAGCAGCTGTGGCGACTCCAGAATTATCAACATAGACATGCCTAGGACAAAGTAAGAGGTTAGTGTCCTATGGACTTTGGGACCAGTATTTGGGGAATGCGTTGGCTTCCTCCCCTGGGGGCTAGAAGCCGCTGAGGTGACACGCCATTTTGTAGTTTTCAGAGGCAGCTCTAGCTCCCGGCCTGCGAATTGTAGGGAGATCCAGCGATCAGTCTTGGGGGGTAATCACTCTTGCTTTAACCTCCCTGGATCTGGATTGTGATCTAGGGTGGAAGTCGTGGGTGGGTTTCCAGCTTGCCAGAAACGGAAGTTGCCCCACACATGTTCGGGATGAAAATCCCTCTATCTGGCCTTAAAGCCATAGTGTGGCAACAAGCCCAAAAGTCAAGTAATTAAGCGGCAACATGCCAAGGCAAAAGAAACAGAAAAATGCAACCCTAGACTTCTATTTTCAGGGCATAGAGCAGGAAAAGGACTGTGAGGTCAGAAGTCCTGCTCCAAAAGCCCCAGGGGAAAACATGAGCAGGTTGCAGGCCATAAAAGATCTTAAGAAGGACTTTAAAATTCAAATAAGAGAAGTGGAGGAAAAATTGGAAAGAGAAATGAGAGGGACGCAGGAAAAGTATGAAATGAGGGTCAACAGACTGACTGAGGAAAACAACACCTTAAAAAATAGACTAACTCAAATGGCAAAGGAGGCCCAAAAGGGGCAATGAGGAGAAGAATGCCTTAAAAAGTCGAATTTGCCAGATGGAAAAAGAATCTCAAAAGTTCACTGAGGAGATTCATTCCTTCAGAGTTAGACTGGAGCAAATGGAAGCTAATGACTTTATGAGAAATCAAGATGCTGTTAAGCAAATCCAAACAAATGAAAGATGGGAAGGCAATGTGAAATATCTCATGGGGAAAACCACTGACCTGGAAAATATATCCAGGAGAGACAATTTAAAAATTATTGGACTACCTGAAACCCATGATCAAAGAAAGAACCTAGAAATCACCCTTCAAGAAATTCTCAAGGAAAATTGCCCTGATGTTTTAGATCCAGAGGGCAAAATAGAGGTTGAAAGAATCCACAGATCACCTCCTGAAAAAGATCCGAAAAAGAAAACGCCCAGGAATATTATAGCCAGGTTCCAGAATCCCCAGATCAGGGAGAAAATACTACAAGCAGCCAGGAAGAAACAATTTCAATATTGTGGAAACACAATCAGAACAGCCCAAGACCTGGCAGCTTCTACACTGAGGGATTGAAGGGCATGGAATATGTTATTCCAGAGGGCAAAAGAACTGGGAATGAACCCAAGGGTCACCTACCCAGTAAAACTGAGTATTTTGTTTCAGGGGAAAATATGGTCATTCAGTGGAATAGAGGACTTTCAAGCATTCTTGAGGAAAAAACCAGAGTTGAATAGAAAATTTGACATCCAGACACAAGAAGGAAGAGATGCCTGAGAAGGTAATCAGGGAAAAGAAATCAAAAGGAACTTATCAAAGTTGAACTATTTACATTCCTATATGGAAAAGCAATAACTGTGACTGATGATATCTTTCTCACTATGATAATAATGGGAGAAGGGTATGTGGTCACATGAATACATATGTGAATGTGTGTGTATATGGTTACAGTTATATATAGATAGAGGGTATAAGTTGAATTTGTTGGGAAGGGAGAATACTCAAGGGATGAAATTATGAGGTGAGAGAGTAAAGTGGCAAGAGGAGATGGGGAGAGACAGGGTAG
The DNA here is from genome assembly GCA_011680675.1 of Gymnobelideus leadbeateri. NCBI lineage: Eukaryota > Metazoa > Chordata > Mammalia > Diprotodontia > Petauridae > Gymnobelideus > Gymnobelideus leadbeateri. Next base: position 11,445 of record WOXC01011006.1, on the reverse strand, counting down.
GGCAAACTATCTCATGTAGAAGAAGCAAGGAAAAGTGGCTGCAAGGGAGGGGGAGAATAGGAAGGCAAAAAAGGCAAAACCACATTCTCATTGAATTTGGTTCAATGAGAGAATGACATACATCCTAAATGAGATATCTCAACCTGCAGCAGAATAGGGGTAAGGGTGATGAGAGGAGGGATGATGGATGGGAGGGCATCCTTGGGGGGAGGGGAGGTTGGAAGTACCCACTATAGAAGAGGGACAAGATCATGTAGGGAATGGACCAGTTAGGGGGTGGGATGAGTGGGAGGGAATTATAAGCAGCCTTGTACTATGATAATGTTTTACATAGCTAGACATGTACAACATATACTGAATTACTTATCTCCCAAGAGGGAATGGTTGACAAGGGAGGAAGGAAATGGATCTGAAATTCGAGGTCTTAACATTAAATGTTTCAAATATATATAAATACGATTATTAATACTCTTTTGCTTGTAATTGGGAGATAATATGTGCAGGCATTGGTACACAAAGATTCACCTTCCTCTAATGGAAAAGTCGAAGGGGGTATGGGAGAAGGTATGGGAGAGAGCAGACTGGAGGAAGTTATATCTTGTGGGACTGCTATTCTGGGAGGTTGGTTAGGGGAATAACGGGGGGGAAATGATTGTAACTCAAAATCTGGCGGAAATGAATGATGTAAAACAGAAGTTAATAAAGCATTTGTTTAAAAAAAAGAAATATCTCATTGGAAAAACCTCTGATCTGGAAAATAGATTGAGGAGAGACAATTTAAAAATTATTGGACTAGCTGAAAGCCATGATAAAAAAAAGAGCCTATACATCATCTTTCAAGAAATTTCCAAGGAAAACTGCCCCGATATTCTAGAACCAGTGGGCAAAATAGAAATTGTAAGAATCCACCAATTGCCCTTTGAAAGAGATCCCCAAAAGAAAACTCCTAGGAATATTATAGCCAAATTTCAGAGTTCCCAGGTCAAGGGGAAAATATTGCAAATAGCCAGAAAGAAACAATTTGAATATTGTGGAAATACAATCAGGATAACAGAAAACCTAGCAGCTTCTACATTAAGGGGAGCAAGGGCTTGGAATATGATATTCCAGAGGTCCTGAGGAGATAGGATTAAAACTAAGAATCATCTACTCAGCAAAACTGAGTATAATACTTCAGGGGAAAATATGGACATTTAGTGAATTTTTGCTCAAAAAAACAGAGCTTAATAGAAAATTTTGCTTTCAAATACAAGACTCAAGAGAAGAATGAAACGGTAAACAGGAAAGTGAAATCATAAGGGATTTATTACAGTTGAAGTGTTTACATTCCTACATGGAAAGATGGTATTTGTAACTCATGAGACCTTTCTCAGTATTAGGGTAGTTGGAGGAAATAGATAATATAGGTAGATAGATGATAGATGGATAGATGTTTAGATAGATAGATAGATATGTAGATGGTACATGGTGAGTTGAATATGAAGAGATGATATCTAAAAAAATAAGGGGTGAGGGAGCAATATATTTGGAGAAGGAGAAAGGGAGAGATAGAATGGGGTAAATTGTCTCACATGAAAAAGAGGCAAGAAAAAGGTTTCATAATGGAGGGAAAGAGGGGGGGAGGTGAGAGGGAATGAGTGAACCTTATTCTCATTGGATTTGTCTTACAGAGGGAATTGCCTATAGTAAAATAAAGGGGAAAGGAGATAAGGGAGGAGGATGATAGAATGGAGGGCAGATCAGGGGAGAGGGTAGTCAGAAACAGACACTTTTGAAAAGGGACAGGGTCAAAGGAGAAAATAGAATAAGTAGGCAGCAGAATAGGATGGAGGGAAATATAGTTAGTCTTTTACAACATGATGATTATGGAAGTGTTTTGCATAGCTATACATGTATAACCTACATTGAATTACTTGCCTTCTCAATGAGGGTGTGTGCGTAGGGAAGAAGGGAGAGAATCTATAGCTCAAATTTTTAAATACAAATGTAAAAATGTGTTTTTTTACATGTAACTGGGAGACAAGATATACAAGCAATGGGGTAGAGAAATCTAGTTTGCCATACAAGAAACTAAGGGGGGAAGGAGATAAGAAGGGGGAAATGATAGAAGGAAGGGAAGACTGATGGAAAGGGTAATCAGAATGCACACCCTCTTGGGGTGGAGGAAGGAGAGAGATGGGGAGAAAATTCAGATCTCAAAATCTTGTGGAAAGAATGTGAAAAACTAAAACTAAAGTAATTAATTGATTAAAGAAATAAAAAGACAGGAGAAAATAACATATTAAAAAACATAATTGGTCCAATGATAAAAGAGGCACAAAAATTCACTGAAGAGAAGGACTTCTCAGGGCAACTGGGTGGTGCAGTGAATAGAGAGCATTGGTCCTGGATTCAGTGGGACCAAAGTTAAAATTCAGCCTCAGAAACTTGACACTTACTAGCTGTGTGACCATGGGAGAGTCACTTAACCCTAACTGCCTTGCCTTCCTCCCTCAAAAAAAAAAAAACAAAACTCCTTTAAAAGCAAAATAAGCCAAATGAAAAAAGGAGCTAAAAAAACTTACTCAAGAAAATTATATCTTAAAAATAGAATTTGAAAACTGGAAGATAATGACTCCATGAGACTTCAAGAAAAACACTAAAAGTAAAAAATAAATACAATAGAAGAAAATGTGAAATGTCATTGGGAAAAACAACTGACGTGGAAAATAGATCCAGGGGAGATAATTTAAGAATTATCAAACTATTTGATAGCCATGATCAAAGAAAGAGTTTAGACATGATATTTAAAGAAATTGTCAAGGAAAACTTCCCTGATACCTTAGATATAGAGAGTAAAATAGAACTTACAAGAATCCACCAATAACCTCCTGAAAGAGATCCTAAAATGAAAATTCCTAGGAATATTATAAACAAATTCTAGTTCTCCTAGGTAAAGGATAAAATACTGAAAAAAGCTAGAAAGAAATAATTCAAATATTGTGGAGACACAGACAAGATTCTACAAGATTTAGCAGCTTCTATGTTAAAGGAATGGAGGACTTGGAATATGATATTCTAGAAGGTAAAGGACCTAAGATTACAATAAAAAAATCACCTACACACACAAAAAAGAACTAAGTATAACCCTTTGGAAGAAGGAGAGGGTTGGATATTTAATGAAATAGAGGACTTGCAACATTCCTGATGAAAAGACCAAAGCTGAATTGAAAATTTGACTTTCAAATATGAGAATGAAGAGAAGCATATAAAGGTAAACATGAATGAATAATCATAAAGGATCCAATAGTTAAACTCTACATTTCCATATGGGAAGATGATACATGTAACCCCTAAAAATTTTATCATAATTAGAGCAGTTAAAAGAATTGTGCATAGACAGAGAGTACAGTTGTGAGTCAATTAGGTTGTGATGATTCCCTATTTGCCCCCTCCAAAAAAAAAAGTGTAAGTGTAAGGAGAAAGAGAGATACACTAGGAGAAAGGGAAAGGAAGAGTCAGAATGGGAAAAAATCCTCTCACATAAAAAAGGCATGCAATGAAGACCTTCTTTATAGTGGATAGTAAAATGGAAGGAATGGTAGGTTATGCTTGAACCTTGCTTTTACAGAAAGTGATTCAAAGAGGAAAGTGTACATACACACACACAGGCGTGGGCATACACACACAGACATATGTGTATATGTATACATGCATATATGTATATGCATATTATATGTATACACATATATGCATGTATGTGTATGGGAATGTGTTGCATTTGTATGTACATGTACATAGGTATGTTTTATACATGTCATATATACTATACATGTGTGTATGAGTGCACATATATGTGCATTTAAATATGTGTATGAATCTATAGGTGTGTACATATGCATACATGTGGTATCTGTATATGCATTTGTATGTTCATAATGTATGTATATGTGTGAGAGCATGTATGTCTGTACACACATATGTATCTTAACCTCATATATATGTATGTCTATACAATATGCACATACATATACATATATGCATACACATACATAAGCATATACATACCTGTGCCTATACATATACATATACAAATAAAGACAAACACACAGTTGTGTATAGAAAGCTATCTTGCCCAATAGGGAAGCAGGAAGGAAGGGGATAAAGAGTTATGGGAGAGGGAAGAAAGATTAAGGGAGGAATGGTCAAAAGCAAAACTGATTTTAAGGAGGAATGGGGGGGTGAGAGAAGGATATATAGAAGTAATTTAGTAATCGTAACTGTGAATGCTATAAGCTCACCCATAAAATGGAAGTAGATAGCAAAACAGATTAGAAACTATGATTCAACAATATGCTGGGCACAAGAAACACACTTGAAAATGAAACACACCCACACAGAGTTAAAATCAAGTGTTGGAGTAGAATCTATTTTGCTTCAACTAAAGTAAAAATGGCAGGAGTAGCAATCATAATGTCAAACAAAGTAAAAACAAAAAATAGACTCAACTAAAGGGAGATTGAAGGAACTTAAATTTTGCTGAAAGGTGCCATACAAAATGAATAATACAATTTTTTTACAGCAAATTTCTATGATAGAGTCTTCATTTCCCAAATAGGAAGGGAGTCCAACTTACGAAAAAAAATATGGAAGCTGTTTCCTACTTGATAAATGCTCAAGGGATATGAAGAGGGAGTTTTTTAGTTGAAGAAAATCACAATTACCTATAATCATATTTTTAAAAATGCTCTAAATCACAAGTGACTAGAGAAAGGCAAATTAGAATAACTTTGAAGTAACACTTTACACCTATTAGAAGTGACAATTTCTGGATAGGATGAGGAAAAATAAATACATTAATGAACTGTTGGTAGAGGATCTGGAATTATGCCCAAAAGGGTATGAAACTGTATACTCTCTTTCTCTAGTAATACCTCTGCTGCTCCTGTACCTCAAAAAGATCAAAGGAAAAGGAAAAGGACTTAAATGTACCAACATATTTATAGCAGCTTTCTTTGTGGTAGTAAAGAATTGGATATTGAAGGGATGCCCGTCAATTGGGAAATGGATGAACAAGTTGTGACATGATTGTGTTGGAGTACTATTGTGCTATTAGAAATGACAGTGGGGGTGGTTTCAGGAAAAAAAAATGTCAAGATCTGTATGAAATGTTGCAAAGTGAAGTGAGAACTGGGAGATCATTGTACATAGTAACAGCAATGTTGTAATGATGATCAACTATGAAAGGCTTGATTATTCTGATTGATATAATGATCCAAGACAATTCCAAAAGATTCATGATGAAAAAATTCTATTCATCTCCAGAGAGAGAATTAATGAAATCTAAATGCAAGTAAAATTATAATTTTATCACCTAAAAATGATGAGTTTTTTGCTTTTGTTGTGATATTATTTTAACATGGAAATGTTTTTCCATGATTGCACATGTATTATTGGTATTGAATTGTTTGCCTTCTCAGTGGGCTGGGGAGGAGTAGGAAGAAGGGAGAGAATCTGGCATTCAAAATCTAAAAGGAGAAGAAAGTTTAAAATAAATAATATTTTCTAAATGAAAGAAAGAGCTTTTGGCCTCAGTGAGTTTACATTCTATTGGAGGTGTTATTTGAACTCAGGTCTTCCAAATTACAAGGCTAGTCCCCTATCCAGCACACCATGCTGATTTACCATTCTTCCTTTATTAGATTTTAATAAAGGTAGAGATCAATTTCTTTATAAAGAATGTAAAGAATTTTGTATAAGCATAGGTCAGCACCAGAACAGGTCTGTGAATCTTTTGAAAGTAAGTAAGGGATTAAGAAAGGATCTGAAAATTTCCTTAATACTATTACCTCATTTGTGTTTGAATTATTATAATATATCTTGGCTTATGAAACATCAATCCTTGATTATCTAGATATTAATAATATTCATCATAATTGCTAAAAATAAACAACAACAGCAAGTAGGAAATAGTGAGAATTCTAGCAAAATAATTTTTTTGGGGGGGAAAGGGTGACTCTCCCAAACATGTAAAGTATATTTCTTTGTTATTAACTGCCAAGTTTACTGTATGGCGCCCCTGCTCTCTGCAGATAGAGTAAATGAGAATGACAACTTCTACAATGGACTGAGGGGAAAATGTACATGCTGTTCAAGGATGTGTGAAAATGCAGATTGACACAAATTGAGTCAATATTTCAGAAATCCTTCATGCAAAGCCAGCAGGAAAGCCAAGAAAACAATGAAGTGGAAAGCTAGAGGGGAGAGAGGTGGTTTTGTCAATACAGATACACATCAGTTGCTTTCAGCAGCTCTGCACTGATGTTGATGGCTTTTACTAAATACAGAAAGAAACCTGATAGCAATTTTGAAATGCTAATTTTTCTATTGCCCATAGAGACTGATATGTTTTAAGGACTCCATTCTAACAGCTCATTTATTTTGATCATCTGGGTAACAAATAGAGAATTTTTCCCAAAATGTTATTTTCCTGATCATATGTTCCAATGTTGATGCCAAGGGTAGGGAAAAAAAACAGGCTGTGTTTTACATATAGATAGAGAGAGAGAGAGAGAGAGAGAGAGAGAGATACATATATGTATATGTGTTTAATGTGTGGATATATGTGGATATATGTATATAGATATAGATGTGTGTTTGTATAAATACACATATACATACATACCCTTATAAATTATGTATTTCACACTTTTATATCATAGCTTTCTTATATTTTTAGATTAAAAATACAGATATCTAGAAGATATATATAAATACCAACAATTATTTTTATTGTTATTTCTCAAAAGAGGAAACTCTTCTGTAGCAGGTTGGAATTTCTTCAATAAAGTCTTAAGTAAATTGCCTAGAATACTCAGTTATTAAGTGGGTTAGCAAGGATTATATAGCCTGTATGTGTCAGAGGAATGAGTTGACCCCAGTCTTCTAGGGCAGATGTCTACTCACTATGCCACACTGATTTTATAAATACTTAGGGACTTTCTCTAAATACAGAGAATCAATTCTTGATTATAATTGACTATTCATTAGATAGTTGGTCCTTAGAAAAATGCAAAAAATGGACTTGGCATCAGAAGACTTAGTTCCAAATCTTGGTCTCACTACTTACTAGCCATATTTCCTTTGGCTAACACATTAGTCTTTCTAGGGTACAGTTTTCAGTATCTATAAAATAGGAATAGTAATGCTTGTAGCTTGTGGTACCTAACTACAGGTATGCCCTGAGAATCAAATTAGTTACAGTGTTCTACAGTTATATAGTGCTATATAAGTGTAAATTGTCACTACTGTCATCATCACTATCATTTTTATAAACAGTATCCTATCACCATCATACTAATTATCTGAGTGACCTTGGACAAGTCAATGTGCCTCAGTTTTCTTGTCTGTAAAGTGAAGGATTGAAGGAGATAGTTTATAAGGTCCTTTCCAGTTGTACATCTATGATCCAATCATCTGCATCATCATCATTATCATTTGTTGCTCTTAATGAAGTAGTTAGGGACCCTTTTATGACTTACGGTTCAGTTGTTCTACACAGCTATGTCAGCACCACCCTGACCTCCAAACCCAGAGGGCTCATTGCTACTAAAATTCATTGTCAGTTTTTAATAGGAGAACTACAGAGTATCATTCTGAAATCAGGACACAGAAGTATGGACATTTTGGATTTAAAACAATTGTTGTTCACCCATGACCCTAAATCATTGTTATTCCTTGAAACAGTAGACACATAATGGAGCAGAGGCTGAAAATGCACCATCAAACTCCTGCTCTTTCTTTTTCCCTTCACCAAGTCATCCATAAGGTTAAGCATAAAGTAGCAAAGGTCATCCTTTGCAGGAGGCAGTGGGCCTGACTTTTTAGGACCTGGCATGTATAGTGTGAGGTTTTTGTCATTTACTCTTGGGGCTGAGCTGTCTGTAATCTATCTCTGTGGAGGAATGGGGAGCACACAAGCCCTTTTGAATTCAGGGAAGGTACTATCATGCCTGAGCACTTAGGACAGGAACATCTATTTCCAAAATGAGAATATTGAAAATATGTAGATTAAAAAGATTTTTAAAAAATCAATGTGACCTTGAATAAGATTATACGTTTATCCTAAAAAGGCAATTTTTCATTTGAGTGCACAGAGGGATATGAATAGATAGGTTCTTTTTTTTCTTTCTCCACTTGGAGAAGAACATTTACTACTTTACCCAAAATGCCCTTTGCTATGAAGAGATATATTAGTAGGTATTATAAATAATATACAGTATAGTGAAACACTTTATATGGGTAATGCATTTTATGGTTTTTTAAAGTCCCTTAAATTTAGGTATTCTAAATTCAAATCCAAGACTTTTTCTGCTACCAGATATTATTTAGTAATTTCTTGTGAGAGCAGAATAGTAGGGAAATAGTGTATGCTATTTGCTTGAATATTCTGGTTAAATGGGAACTATTGCATATGACATCCTTTTGTAGTGGTGTTTGTTTTGGAGGAGGGGTTGTACCTGAAACTTTTCTGGCATAAGAAACTATTAAGGAAAATATACAAATGCATATTATTAACTGTTCTGCATCTTAAAGAGTCTTTGAGAGTTGCTTAGGTCACTGAGGGATTAAACAGCTTGTCTGGGCTCACACAGCCAGTATTTATCAAAGATAGAAGAGGCTCAGATCCAGAACTTACTGGCTCCCAGGCAAGGATTAATAATTTTAATTTCAGTAGCATCTGAAAGTCAGTTTAGTGCAGTGGATAGTGCTGAATTTAGAGTCCAAGGACATAGATTTGAAACCTGTTTCTGCCATCTACTATCTTTGCAACTTTGGGTAAGTTATTTGATTTTTCTGGGTATTGGTCTCTATGCAAACGCACACACATATACGCACACACATATGCATATGTGTATATAAAGGGGCGTGAATGTCCCCCTAAAATCCTTCCTCTGGTAAAATGTGTGCTCCTATGAAAAAATATAATTTATACCTGAGTATACAAAGCAACTGACAGTTTAGTGGATAGGTCGCTGACTCACTGAGTCAAAGACCTGAGTACAAATCCTGCCTCAGATACTTTGTAGCTGTGAGACCCCAGGCAAGTCACTTAGCCTCTGTTGGACTTAATCCCCTGGACAAGGAAATGGTAAATCACTCCAGCATTTTTGCCAAGAAAGCTCCATGGATAGTATGACCCATGGGGTTACAAAGAGTTGGACATGACTGCGTGATTAAACAACAAAGACTGAGCAAAATGTAATCTTCCTTTGAGGATTAAGAAAGTACTTCAGACTTCCACATATGAACATTAATTACCTAAATTATACACTGTTTTAAAACAACAGCAACAACAATGAATTGGACTGTATCTTGCATTATTGAATGAATGGGAACTTTTACTAGTGTTTCATTTACAAAATTAAGATAAAAACAGTATTTTACACTAAAAAGATAATTTAAAAGGCCTTTATCATTATCTTGCTGTTCTAAGTTAAAAAAAAAATCCAGATAATTATTTAATTATTTCTTCTCATGATGTTTCTTTCTTTTAATATTCATTATTGCCCAAAAAAAGGACGTTCTACTTGTCTAAGCGCAGAGTCCTCCCAATTTGTAGAGTTCCTAAATAAATATCCTTTTATCTTCTTCTCTGATCTAGGTTAAAGGGAGGCTCAGTGAAGAAATCTCTGGGAAAAATAGTATGCCTATACTTGTCTTCTAATGTTGTATGTCTCCAGAAATATGTAAGATTCCTAAGGACAGAAATTGGTTTGGGTTAGTTTTGTTTGCATGATCACAGGGCTTGACACAGTGCTGTTGACTTGGGAAATAGGTATAGGGGAGCAAGGTCCCAAAGTGTACAGTTAAGTTCATTAGCTATAGCAGTGGTTAGGATGACAATTCTCAAAAAATTAATTTTCAAATATTTCTTAATATTTCTATGCCAGATTGTTACAACCACTTTTGTTTTCTACTTGTGCATCTTTGCTATTATTTGTTAATAGCCAATGATATTTACTGTGCACCTGTGCTGTTTCCAAATCTCAAGTCTTTGCTCATAAGTCTGAAACAAATATTTGCTGGATTAGACTAAAAGCTGTTAGGAGAACTAATATTTTACTTGTTTCATTTTTAAAATTGTTAAACAAAGAATACAGGGCTAGGTTTTGGAAAGCAGTTTGGAGCTATGCCCTTGAAGCTACTAACCTGCCTATATCTTTTGAGCCAACTATATGACTGCTTGACTGATTCACAAAATAAATGAAAGAAAATAGAAATAATTTATATGTAAAAAGAAACATTTATAGCAACTCTTTCATGGGAGCCAAAAAGGAAAACTAAGGAGATATTTTCCTATTAGAAAACAGCTAAATAATTAGAGAAATAAGTAGATAAACTATGGTAAAGGAAACTAGGAAGGCTTCTTTGCTCTATGTAGAGCAAAGTGATAATATCTTTTTTAAAGAAAAGGAATCATGAAAGACTAGAATTTTTAACAATACAATGATAAGCACTGAGTCCAAAAGGATGAAAATGAAACATACCATTCATTTTCTGCCAGAGAGATAATGAATTTAAATACATAAAGATATTTACATTTGCAGACAGGGTCAATTCTGGTCTTTATTTTCCTAGATTATGATTGTATTCAATGAAGGCTTTTTTTTTTCCAGACTTAACTTGATATGTCTGTGGGAATTTGGCAGGGGGAGGGGGGAAGGGAACACTAAAGCAATAAAGGGAAAATCATATAAAAATTAAAAAGTTATTAGGACTAGATGGCTATCATCTAATTATATGATCATTGATGTCACCTTGTAGAGATGATCTCATTCATCCCCCAGGACCAGAATAGTTAAGTGATTTTCCCAAAATCATAGATACAGTGTGTCTGATACAGGATCTGGAATTAATTTCTTTGACTCCAGAGGCAGAGGCTATCCCACTGTGACAGGCTGCCTCCACCCTATGCTATATATGAGAAAACTGAAGCCCTTGAAGGCAGTGTAAGTTGCTGCTGAGAAATAGACAAGGTTGTGCTCAAATCCAGTGTTTCTGCTTCTAAATACTGTTATCAACTGCTTCCCACAATTCAATGCACTTTGGATTCAATTGTATTACCTGGCAGATTTGTTTATTTCCAATGAGAAAATCCAAAGATCATACAGGTCTTTGAAGGGTTTGCATGAAAAAGAAGGAAGGAAGGAAGGAAGGAAGGAAGGAAGGAAGGAAGGAAGGAAGGAAGGAAGGAAGGAAGGTAGGAAGGAAGGAAGGAAGGAAGGAAGGAAGGAAGGAAGGAAGGAAGGAAGGAAGGAAGGAAGGAAGGAAGGAAGAAAGGAAGGAAGAAAGAAAGAAAGAAAGGAAGAAAGGAAGAAAGAAAGAAAGAAAGAAAGAAAGAAAGAAAGAAAGAAAGAAAGAAAGAAAGAAGGGAGGGAAGGAGGGAGGGAAGTAGGGAAGAAG